>VYZW01014865.1:16815-51394 GCA_013401315.1 Balaeniceps rex
ATGTGACTTTGGACCAGCACACCAGCTAGTCTCAGAAGTGCTGTTCCTTGCCAAGCCATTAAAGGAGAGATTCATGGAGAGAAGGGTTGGGACTGAAGGAGGATAAGGGAAGAGGGCTAAGGCTAGTGAGCAGTAAAGCCATAGGAGAGCAGGCTCCATGGGGTTTTGCTCGTAATGGAACAATGAGTTCTTCTGAAAGGTGATTTTCCTTTCAGATGCGTTATGTATTGTATATTATTGCAGCCTGCACTTATCTGACTCACAAAATGCATGATTTTCATACCTAGTTAGAAGTGGTCAAGTCACACTAGTTTAGCAGATGATGATATACTTAGACAGCATAACTATCTTATTTAAAATTTCAACTTTTTCATCTATAAATGAATATTAAGTTAGAAAGACTGTAAAATTATTTTTATCTAATTAGCTTCCACTAGAAGGCAAAAAAGAAAAAAAAGTACTGAAATCTGTATTTTTTCCTTTTAATGCAGGAATGTACTATTTAGTTCCCAAAATAACTTTTCATGTTTTTAGCACAAGAATATATTGCATTCTTGCTTTCATCACTATTATCTGCAATAATTAAATTCTTTACCACCCTAAAAAATGATGAGCAAAACATGCCCAAAATTTTTGGATAAGATAGGCTCTATTTTGTTGCTATTTTTCTCAAGTATGGGCACCACTCTGTGTTGTAACTTTGGACTTTTAAAATAAAAATATAACACTCAACTTTGATTACCTCATACGGATTTTTGAAGAGTCGGTAAGGAATCTGACAAAAATAAATGTGGAGAGGAAATGAAGGTATTTTCTAGAACTATTTATAGTAATCCAGTCATGCTGAACTGATTGTATTTCCTCCTATATTGAAAACGCACAGACAGCTGCATACAAAATAGATGTCATCAACTTTCAACTTACATCCAATGCAAAAAATAACAAGTAAACATACTCATAAGTACACTAACATTGCTTTCAGTTTACACAGGGAAAGAAAACTTTACTGTGGCCAAATCTTGAAACCAACCATTTGTGTAGATAATCATCTATCTCTGTGAAATATATTCACATACAAGAACTCCTAAAGATTAGGCTCATTTTCTTAAGAACTAAATTTTCACATTGGTACAGTATTTTAATGAAAGCACTTAGACACAAGTAAATTGTTGGCAACATGAAGATTTTTTTTTTTTAATTAAAAGAAGCTGTAAAGTGTAATTATAACTTAAAGTTTCCCCAAAGTGTCTGGAAACTGGCCAAGAGCTATTGGTTTCTGTAAGATATAAGTCTTATGAACAACAGAAGCTGAATTCTGAACAGGGATAGCTAATGCTTTGCATCATGTCTTTGCTAAGTTATGCTTTTTCTATCTGCCTACTTCTTCGCTTTAAAATTTGTTAGCTTTGGGGTCAAAAGGGCACTCTAATTTACATGGACAAACGAACCTACTGGACAGGCCACCTGAAATCAGTTAGTTCAAAGGTAAATTAAAGACATATTTGGTCCCTCTCACATTTCCTCTCATGTTCTAAGGCATTCACAGAGGATTTAGTTGCAGGGGTTCCATCATACACAATGTTTAACGTCCTGAAATTCCCCTTTGTCAAGAGGGCATGATCATGGAAGATACTAAAACACCTGAAGTGACGAAGAATACCAGGATACAAGAATTAAACGGTGTTATGAGACTGGACCAGATATTCAACCTTTTTCAGCCTTTTGCTACTCTGCCTACCTGTTATTTGGCTGTTTGAGGATCTCCACCAGAAGATCTCACAGGAACAATGCAAGAACCACAGAGCTCTGCTTCACTTGATTAACTCCACATTTAGCTTTGAATCTTTTCACCTTTAATACTATAATGAATTTATCTCCAGTGCATGCACTTATTTTAATTGAGGCTATTCCTTCAATTCACTGTTCAGAAAATAATTCATTGGCAATAGAAAAGCATATACATATGGCTTGCTAGAAATATTTTGTTCAGAAGCAGGTGGTGCATATGCAGCAAAGTTATAGCAGTGTTCCGTAAGTATCAACTCCATAGTCTAGTATTTCCTCTACATTGTGTAGGCAGGGGCAAAAAGGCAACAATTGACCCTCCCACGCCAAAATAGGGACAGAACTTAAGGGGGGAAAAAAAGGTAACCAGACACTCAGTTTACAATAAACTAAATATAACAAAGCCTCCCCCATCCACAATGCTGTTTATTCAAACTGTGTTTATTTTATCTATCTACATCAAAGTTTACATCAAGATCTAAAACATCCAAACACTTCCACCATGACTATAGCATGGATTATGCTCACTGGCAAGAGAACCTCAACTGCTTTACTGACAAAAATAATTGTACATTAATCCACCTTGGGAAATTAGGAAGGCCATATAGACACGACCCCAAACAAACACATCCCTAAGGTTTCAAAGGAATCTACAAACCGTTCCTGAGCTTCTTTACGTCTCTTAGAAAGAGTCCATCATGCTTCACTTCAGGGTGTATAGTAATATGCACAAATAAGATGTTTCCATTTAAGAAGAAAAATTACTTAGTACACCAACAGAATGTCAGGAGCATAAGAATATAGAAAGCTCTTCCTTCAGATATCTTTTTGTCCATCAAGCGTAGAAGTTGAGACTCTCCTATTGGTCTTTCGTTAAGAAATACATCAGAAGCTAGGAATATCTAAAAGTAGACAGCATTGTAACAACTGGCAATAGTAAATGCACTTCAGGATATTTCTGCCTCTGCTTGACTAGCATTTCAGCATGCTTCTAAAGCAGTGAGGGTCACATTACTTACCCTGATTACCTGCACATGATACTTCACAACTAGGTTCCATACACATCATTCAAATTATAATTCAGACTATGAGCTCTCAGAAGTGTTGGTGTTTTGGAGGGAAGAAAGAAGGACAAGGACCATGTTACATTATGTTCTGACCTTCAGATGATTTCTGGAGGCAGTTTATATGGCATTTATCTATTTAATTATCTTAAAGAATACACTCAAAATCCTCAGCTCTCAAAAGCAGTCTGCTTTTTTCATTTCAACACCAGTTCTGTTCTTTTGGGTGGTTTGACAGTAATAAAAAGCATCCCAGACATACTCGTGGTGTAAAACTAAAAGCAAAAGTCAAACAACATCCCCACAGTATACCAGCTATCATCTGCTTGCAGCATGTCAGAATAGAATATGGTTCAATCCTCTCAAAAGGGGCAGAATACACTGGACTCCTGATACACCACATCAATAGACTGGTCCTTAACACTCCAGGGATCACATTGGAGCATATAATGCTACTTTAAGTCACACAGACAGACAACAAAATTAATTGTTGGTTGCTCTCCAGCTGGGAAAGATAACGGAGGGTATACATGAGGAAAGTCATCAGTAGTAGAATGGAGAGAGAAGTTTTAAAGCAAGAGCCTCTGAGAGCATGTTCATTTGCACCCCGTGTTAACCCTGATCTCCAGAGTCAAGATCAAAAGTGCCTAGACATGTTCTCACCAGAAATGTCTTAACTTCATAATTCATTCTCTGCACAAGAAGTTCATTGACTTTAGGTACAGAATGTAAGCAAACATATGGCTTATGCTGCCAGGAATGTGCTGAAGACTTAAAGAAATGTAAACCCAGAGGATTCAGAAGTTTCACTGGACCCAAGGGAGAGCGTAGAAAAAAGACAGAAAGGAAGCGATAGACAAGACCACTTACACATATCACACCTTCTGAAATAAGAACACAAAAGAGCAACACAGACATCCTTAGCTTTCCATCTGATTCATCAAATAGAGGTTAGAAAAGCATTTCTTGCTCAAGAGTAGCTGTTAAGAAGGTCAGTGTGTAAGACATGCAGCTGAAAGATACCTGCTGACATTAAGCAGGTATGAGCCTGCATTGCTTAACCAGAAAAAAGATATCACAAGAATATGGGGAGGGAAGGGGGTCTTTAAAAAAGAAAAAAAAATGCTTTGCCTTTTTGTTTTAAAACAGAAGACTGCAAAAAACCCCAAACACTGCAAGATATGCCTCGGGGCATAAGGATAAAGAGTGGACCAACACTATTGCACATTGGCCCTGAGCAACTTTAAACCAACTTCCCCAGCCATACTGTGTGTTTCAGGGTTAAAAAAGCAATATGCGGGCAAATAAAATTTATAAAACATTTTATCATCTTAAGTTCTCCACAATTGCTTATAATCAAACTTGGAATCAGAATGTGCCAGATAGCTTTTACTATTATTTTACATAGAAGAAGATCCCATTTCTTTTACGAGCCAGCGTTGTCAGCCCCAGCCCCCAGGGGTGGCCAGGGGCCCGTGCCTGCCGGATCGCTAAGCCGGCAGAAAGAGCACGCACAAACAAAACGCACCCTCTTCCGCCAAACAGCTGCGCCTGCAACACACCTCCTGGCAACAAAGTAGTGCTTTTTTTAATCAACTTTTGATGGACAATAAATGCATTCGTGGCTGTGACAAGTTGAATATCATCCAAAGTATGATCCTCAACTATTTTTCTTAGAGTTCCCTCCCTTCTGTCTTCTAATAGTTTCTAAATACTCCTAAAAAGGTAATTTAGTCTAATAGCAAAGACTCACAAGTATAGAATTTGACTGCTGTTTAATGCTATTTAAAATGAAAAGCATATTATAACAAACCACAACTCATTATCTTCACACAGTACCCATATTTTGCTATCAACAAGATTAGAATGGGTATGATGCCTGGAAAGGCATACTTGAAACAATAATCTAAAAAAGCAGCTGTCTGAGAAGACACAAAACGCATTAGGGATCTAAATTCATGTCGCTTCTGCACATGAACACAAACGTCCTGGATTTGATAGGGAAGCAGCTTAACTCCTGCCGCCCCTCGCCTCGCCCCACAGCATGCTCCAGGCGTAGCGTGCACCTTTTCTCTGGAAATTAAAACAGGGGAAACCAAAGCAGATTCTGCTTTTCCCCTTACCTTCTAACCGGCCCACTCAAGAAGCAATGGACCTGAGATCTGAGTCCCATAGTCTGAAGGTACTCAAGCTCCTGCTTCCCACAGGGAGCCCTCCTGGTCAGCTACACTTTAATTTGCTTGGGGCACCTTTCTCCCCTTCCTTTTGAAGCTGGACCTGGCTCACCCAAAAAGGAAAGGTTGCCTGGGACAGAGGTAAAACAAATCAGAAAGAGTCTGAGCCTGATGCCTAAGAGTTGGCAACACACTCTTGTCTATTCATGCTGTTTTTTGGCGGTTTGGGGGTTATTTTTAACCTTTAGACGTTTTAGTTTAAGAAAAAAAAGTGCAAACCCGCAACACACAGGCTAGGGAGTAGAGATCAGTATTCCAGTCTCCTTACTCCCAGGTCACTGCAGTTCAATGATTAATGCAGTATCAGAGAAGCTCCTACATCTTGCTTTATTGAAGTAGAACCACTGTGCAGCCAATACAAACAGTGGAGGTCCTCCCAGCAGGACTATTTTAGACTGCGATGCTAGAAGATGTGCATCTGACTGTGCTAAGCCTACGCAGAACTAGATTTGAAGTCTCCCGCTTCTCGGATGAATGCTTGAATAAGCACAAGTACACACCAAACATATTTCAAGAACATGCTGTAACTTCAGCTTTCGGTTTTGAATCAAGTGGACAGACGTGCTTGATGTACGGCGCCTTGATTCAGGCACTTCAGCTCCAAAGCATACCAAGAATTCAATCTTACTGCCAGTCTCCGCTTTTGCCAGTGGGTCATTTTAGGCAAATATGTTCAAAACACATTTTGTAAACTGAATTTCAGAGATGTGTAATTCTACTTCTTGGTTCACTCTTTCCTATTTTTTTTAAAACACAATGCACAAGTTGGAAACTACTACTGGTTCTTTCCTGGGTCTCACCTCTGGTTCACTCAGTGGTAAAGTAGGAGTACATTTTCATAAGAGTTGGTATATCCAACTGAAGTTATATTCAACTGGAATCAGTATACTAAATTTTGTTTAAATCTAAGGAAAGCTCTGTGCATCTCATTTTAACAGTGTTGACATAACTTGTGGGTTAGTAAAAGAAAACAGAAAAAAACAAATCTCCCCCCTAATTGTCTCTCCTAATGAAGGGTGTATTGGTATGTGTATTTAATACCCATGTTTTAAAGATAATATTGGCTGCTTTCTGCTACAATAGCTTTGCTAATGCTGTTGTAAATCAAATCTTCCTTAGTCATAGCCTTCCCCTTCTGCAAGACCTAAGGATGAAATCATTCAGAAGAAATTATGTAGGCAAGTTCCCATTCAAAAAATAAAATGGCAAAGAAATAGCCACAAAGTCCCATTCCCTCCCTCTCAAAAAGCTGACGTTTCATACAAACTGAATGAAGGATAAAAATTAATCCTGTGGGTTTTAAGTTGTTCCTCTCCCTTATTCACCCTGGAATAGGAAACTATGAGCTTAAACTCCTGAACAACTGCAGTATATTGCTGGTCAAGACAGGTCACAGCAGAGAGAGATTTAGAATGATATGGTCTAACAGCAAAAACCTTTTTTGTTGTTGTTGTTGTTCCAGGAAAGGTCTGGGACTTTGGATCATTTTAAGGAAGCTTGCCCATTTTAACTGAAAAAATGAGTATATTGTATATGTTTAATGGCGGTCACATGCTCAAAGACCTCATCATTAATCAGGGGGTAACTGAACAAGAAAAAAAAAACACCAAAAAAACCACCAAAACAAATGAACCTCACCATTGACAACTTAATACTACCAATTGTGAGAGCTCTCTCTATGGTTTGTATTTGCATTCTTATAGACAAAATACAAAATCCATATTCCCCTAACTTCACCTAGATACCCTGACAAAAACAATAAGGAAATGAAGAGACTGTATATATCTGTTGAATGTATTTGAAGTCCCTCATTTATCTCAACTGCTGGGAGGGGAAAAGACAGAGAAACACTCACACTGTATCAATATTCCCTAGTTAAACTCACTTAAGTTTTTGAATGATTTTCTGTCCATTATCATTTTTGCCCCATACACAGTTTTTGTAGCAAATAACCATGCATAAATTGAGGAAACAATATACAGAATTAAGACTGTGATTACATCCCATGATGTACATGGTTACCTGTAATAACAGTAAAGTGTGCGCCAATTGTTAAAGAAACAAACTGCACAAATGAAGCAGCCCACTACTTCTAGGAGGTCTTTGCGTTCCTCTCTATTTTTTACTATCACGTAGAAGGACATCCCCATGACAATGGAAATGACACTAGAATAATTTACTAAGAGATATAAAAAGCACAAAGTGAAGTGATCATGGTCACAAAAAATGATTACTGTATAATTTTCCCAGCAAGCCACGGTCAATGTGTGAGCAAATGCTTGTTTTTGACTGAAGAAAGAGAGAATAATTTCAGAACTGACTCCACACAGCCCTCATTTGTGGGGGAAAAGCAGCATGAAAAAGCTGAAGATCATCCAGCTGTGTGAGCAGAAATCAGAAAGCACATTACATTTTTGGCAACCACCAAAGATGTGTTATGGCAGAAGTGGATGAAATAGCACTGAAGTGCAAAACAATTGGCTGGATAAATCACATATATCCTTTAATTTCTTTGGCCCTTACTGAAAGGTACTTAACCTAGTATATCAAGAAAGAGCAGCTAAAGAAAAAACACCTTCATGCACAAGATGACAAGCCACCTTTCATTTTATAAAGAAAAGCCTTACACTTACATTACTATTTCATATTGAAGCCTACGACATCACTGACTTGAAACACTTGTGAAACACAGAACATAACCTTCTTGAGTTTCTTTATACTACCTAATTAAAAATAAACCAGACAATGTATCTTTGGCAAAGTAATTTTTCTTCTTCCACTGAAAAAAATGTACAAAACATTTATTTGCCAGAGATAGGGAGAGGTGTGTGTAAAATCAGCTCAACGTAATTTTTCCTTCAGAGAAAATTGAGTAACATTTGTAGAAGTCTGAATGACTCCAACAAGACAGGCAGTGATTGCATGGGCTAATGACTCTCTTTGCAAAGAATGCTCTTCTAACTATGCTGTACACTGCTGAAAGAGGGACTTCAATCTGAATTTATCACTTGCCAGAATAGCAACTTGCACTCCTGCAACACATTTTACACCTCTTGTTTTTCAGTTAGCCCGAGCTGTAAGTTCACCTTATACAGGAAAATCAGGCATGGGCTAAAAATATATTATCATAGCTTGAACTATTTTCCTTGCATCATAAAGCAAAGAAGCTTTTAATTCTAAAAGAGATTTAATGACCAGCATATTCTGGGAAACAAAGTTTACAACCAGCACCTGAAAATCCCTACTTCTACACTACATTTTGCTATTTTTCCTCTGTTTTACAATAAGCAATCAGTATTTTCCTTTCTTATATTCCAATTGCAAATTGCCTTAAGAATGCTATATGGACCAATAGACTAAGGCACTACTACCAGAGAGTAAACTACTCTGTATAGGAGTAAAATTGTCAGAACCCAGGTGTCAAAAGTGATCATCCTACCATAAGCAAAGGTTAAAGAATACTATGTCAACTATGTAAATACATCATTGCAGAATAGTCATGTCCAAGAAATGCCTTCATCTTTTCTGAGGATAAATTTCTAGCAAAAAAAGGATTTTTGTACTTCAGCATATTCTACTTGCATCACTATTTGCAAGAGTTAAAATCAGTAGGATCAAACCTCTCAGGAGCAGTTTGAAGACCTGGACATGTAGAAAGTGACTATTATACATCAAGTCACAAGGCAGTTAATATGAAAAACAGGAACGCAACTCCAACCAATATTTTCTTAGAGGGCTGGCAGCAAACTGTCAGATGCACGTGTGACCTCAAAACAACCTTTTGCCAGATGCCTCTTTAACCTCTTACAATTACATCAACTTCTAAAAAGACTGGTACATTTTACCATTTTTGTCCTTTGGTTATGCAAATTAAGAAGATGTGCTTAAAAGCCAGATTCAAAATGTTTGGTTCTGTGCATTTTTGTCTGTCTTAAAGCCCCAAAATAAAGCTCTCTAATACAGCAGCACATACTTCTTTTTTCTCCCCATAATTAAAACTGCTGTTTAGAAGTTAAACAAGAAGTCTTCATCTTCTTTCTTTTCTCCTCCCTTGAGTCAGTGTTCAAAACCAGGTAAATTTTTGAGATAGCTGTGAGTTAAAGGGCCAAGACAATATTCAGCCAAAGGAATCAATAAATCACTTTTAATACTATTTACCTTTTTTAAGTAAATAACTTTTTTTGTCATAAAAAGTATGTTATACATCTTGTGTCGCAATCAACAGAAGCCAACACAATGATTCATATTATTCAGATTCAAACATGGCCTGTATGCTAACATTTAAAGAATGCGAATTTAAAAATAATCAAATTCATAGCATGGAAGCATCATGAACATGTTTCAGGGGCTCAAGCCTTAGAAAGCAAAAAAAAAAGAGATAAATGTTATGGAATGAAAAGTAAGTAGGTCATGTATACTAAAGTGTTAAAAATACTAACATCTGATTTGTAGCTGAAAGAACTATTTTTAAAATCTAGAGGTGTACAAGTAAATGAAGAATTGCCCAGTCCTTTGTCAACAAAAACATGCTTTGATGAGGCATTAAAAATAAATATTCCCTGTGCTGTACAGAATCCAAGAAAAAAAATTTTCTTTAAGAAATATACCTCCTTATACAGCAAAACAATGAATTTCAGTTGTTCTGTAACCCAGTTCCTTTAATCTGCATAAGAGATGCTGACTGAGTTCACTCAACCAAATCACTACTGGCTTTCAGAATACAATCAACACATGCTTTTCAACAGTATTAATATAGCATGAAGCTTGTGCTCCTAATTATTCATGTTTTTGCATTCTGTTTTTTCCCCCTGCTGTAAAATATGCAAATTTACTTCTTTGTGTTATTTAGGTCCCACATGGGCCTCAACAGATCTGTTTGGAAGGAATTACAAGCCAACATCTAGATACATGCTGTCAACATTTCAAGCTTCATTATTTTTATTAGGTTGGAATGCCATTATAGATTTGATATTAGGCTTTAAAAAGCTTTTTATAAATCTGTTGAAAACCTACAGTCTAATAAAATGGTGTACTGATAATTACTACTACTCCACTTTGTGTGTGTGTGCATGAAAGGGAGACAGAAAAGCCCTAGAACTCTTGAATACAAGAGAAATCCCCATCTAGTGGTGCTGTTGAAAAACGCAGTTTGTTTTTGTGCAAAATTAGTACCCAAGAGGATTAGTTTGACTTCATTGCTGAATGAAGGGTAGCCATTACCTCCTTATGCAACTAAGGATCGGTAACAGGAGAGGACTGCTGCTTCTGAATTCCTCCTCCTCCCTTTTCAGTCAACTCTGACTGTAAAATTCAATGCCCAAATTAGCTACTAACGATTTTTAAGTATAAAACCCATAAAGCAGCACTTCAAGAAACAGGTCACTTAGTACAGTAACTTCTTGTGTGCATCAAAAGGGTTCACTTACAGCGGCACAGGCTGACACGTATATTCTTTAGATAAAAATATTAAAAGATTTCCCCAAATCTCAGATTATTATAAAGTTAGCGTTAAATATTTTTAAACTTAAACAACACAATGAAATAGTAGCTTGGTTATTCAAAAACTGCAAGGTTGGAAATAACTACACAAGCACTTACTGTTATATAAAAAAATACGTAATATAAGCCCATTGATGCAGAAAGTGAAAGGATATTGAGACCCTGCTTTTTTCCAACTGGCACAAAGCCTTGTGCATTTCTTTAATGTAATAGTATATTTTAAAACACTGCAGCAGCCCAGCCTTCCTTACTAGCACCACTAAAAGCTCCTTAAATATTAATGAAAAAACAATGTAGGAATCTGCTACACATTACTACTGACTCCTAGAAAACAAACACCAGCAGTAACACTAAGATTTTACAAATCTCTTAATGCATGTAATCTTTGAGGTGTGTACGCAGAGGGGAGAAACCAAAAAACTATTTGAATTGCAGTAATAAACTAGTATGGGGGTAGTCCTTTGATTTGGGAGGATCAGTATATTAAACTTCCCTTTCATAACAGACTCACTCCTGAAGATTTTAAAATTGTACGTTTCTCTCAGAAGCAAACATTTAAGGCGTTCTTCAAAATATATGTAGAGATCTGTATTACTAAGATCAATGCGGAAACAATAAATACGCAATTTATCCAATTCTTCCTCCCACAGTAAAAAGTACCCCAAAAACTACCTGCACGCAGAATAAATTCATGGCAAAACAGAAATGGGGAGTTGAAGGGGAACAAGTATATGTAAAATTGGTCTTCAGAAAAACAGTCAAGATTTCCAGAACTGAAGACTGACTTGTATCGATCATTTTACTTTTTTACATCTCCAGTACAGAAGACTTCCCGATTTGTGAAGGATGTCCTTTTGTAATATAACTGCAGTTAACAAAAGAAAACATTCAGTTGGCTGTAAACCATACTTTTCACAGTCTCACAGCTGAGTGAGGATGCTCCAATAGTGAGAAGCATAACAAATAGGTGTTAATCCAAAATTTGCTTACTAGTCTGTAGATGGCCTCCAACGATCTAGGAAAGTACAGGAGGGAAAAAGGAGGTTTACAGAGCAGGGGTATATCTTCATTATAAAATTCCTACCAACCCTTCTCACCATGGCCACAGCCTCCCCGCGTCTGTGACAGTCACTCCACTCTGACGAGAATCCCATGCCTGTCCATTTTTCCTTGGGTACTTAGTCTTGAAACTTTGAACAACTCTACAGCAAAATTGCTGAGTCTCAGAAAACAACCTTCAGGTGACAGTTAAGTGCTCCCTATAAGTCAATAACAATACTCCCTACCACCTGTTAGAGATCTGCACCTGAAGCTGAGAGCAGAGCTCTGAAATAATAGCCATTGGTCAGTATTGAAAATCCATGTTAATTTAAATCTAAAAAAAATGAAACAGGAAGCTGTCCTAAGTTCAAGGAAGAAACAGAAGTTAAATATGTTTACAAGTCAGGTTTATCATAACCAGCAACTGAGCTGCTTCTCCAAGCTATTTACTGCATTCCAATTTATGACATAGAAAGATCCCTGAGAGAAAACAAAGCAAAACCCAACAACTCTTAAATCCATTAAACAGATTGGTCTTTAAAACACACATTAAAAGTAAACAAAGCAGAGTTGCACTCAGGCATGGTCAAAGGCTCAGATCAGGAGCTCCTCAGAGAACCGTGCTGCCTCCAGACACTAGTGAGAGACAACACAACCATCCTGGCTGTTCGGCCTCGAGTGCACCACCGGGCTCAGCAGCCCCTTCCTCAGCCTCAGGGGTTTGGCTGTCCATGCCCACAGCCAGCACTGACACAATGTAGCCTGAGCATGTCCATCAGGGTCCAGGCAAAGAACTGCAGGAGAAGCCTCATCTCAGGTTCTTGGCCCTTACCCAAGCCACCCTGCAGGGATGCCTGTGCCTGTCCGTGCACCTTGATGACCCCAACCCTCTGACCTGACTTCCCGGCCTGGCCTCAGATCTGCCTTGTCCCTGTAGACTTGTCTGGCAATTGCTGGACTCCTGGCTGACCCTTGGGTCACTGTCGTGGTTTAGCCCCAGTCGGCAACTAAGCACCACGCAGCCACGCGCTCACCCTCCCCACCCCCGGTGGGATGGGGGAGAGAATCGGAAGGGCAAGAGTAAGAAAACCCACGGGTTGAGATAAGAACAGTTTAATAATTGAAATAAAATAATAATAATAATAGTAATAGTAATAATAATGATGATAATAATAATAATAATTGTAATGAAAAGGAGAACAAGAGAGACAAACAAAACCCAGGGAAAAGAAAACAAGTGATGCAACCGCTCACCACCCGCCGACCGACACCCAGCCAGTCCCCGAGCAGCGATCGCTGCCCCCCAGCTAACTCCCCCTTATATACTGAGCATGACATCATATGGTATGGAATAGCCCTTTGGTCAATTTGGATCAACTATCTTGGGCTGTGCCCCCTCCCAACTTCTTGTGCACCTGGCAGAGCATGGGAAGCTGAAAAAGAAAGTCCTTGACTAGTCTAAGCACTACGTGGCAACAACTAAAACATCAGTGTGTTATCAGCATTCTTCTCATACTAAATCCAAAACACAGCACTATGCCAGCTACTAGGAAGAAAAGTAACTCTAACCCAGCTGAAACCAGGACAGTCACCATCATCAGACCTGCTCTGTTGTCCTTGCTCGGGTAGCGTAGGACTGCACCCCTCGTCGGCGAGGTCTCTGCCCACGCCCCTGCCCTCTTGGCACCCTCGCTTGGCTGCAGGCTCACCTGCCTGGTGGAGCCACCAGCACTTGCTCCCTCACACTGGCTTACTTCAAATTTTTCTGGAAAAGTCACCAAGACCCTGCACATCAGCATCTTAAACTAAACCTGAAAACAAAATTAACATTTAGCAGTATTTTTTAAAGAGCACACACAGAACAGTATTCTGTTATAAGTGTTTTGTTTTGTTTTTTAAATGATGAGGGTGATGAGACACTGGAACAGGCTGCCCAGAGAAGTTGTGTTCAAAGTCAGGTTGGACAGGGCACTGAACAACATGATATAGTGAAAGATGTCCCTGCCCATGGCGGGCAGGCTGGACTAGATAGTCTTTAAAGGTCCCTTCCAACCCAAACCATTCTATGATTCTATGATATTTCAGCTGACTTCAAGCAAAAAACACTCACCACCCACCCCAGTGGAACCATCAGCATCATGTGGATGTTTGCAGAGTTTCTGACCTTCTTGCCAAACACACGTGGGAAGCAGCATTGCTGTTTTTCAATTCCTGATCTTAAACTGAGATTAGGACTACGAGTCGCATGCATCTTTGAGATCTGATGGGAGATTTTTAGCTGTGTGCCAAACCAAAATGCTAGCACTAACCTGTCACCTTCTCTGTGGCTAGCAATAGTAGCTATGGATGGTAGGCTGGAATTTATTTTATATTACAAAAGCCACAAAACATGAGAAATTCCTTAAGAACTACCACTCTCCAAGATCCCCAAGCTAACTGAAAACTTACTTGGTTTCTGAATTCTGGCATTCAGAATGCTAACTTTAAAAACAATTTGTGATGGTCAGGCAAACCCCTGAAACATTTTTCAAATTTCTGCAACTGATTCGCTCATCAAAACCAATCGCATGTGTTGTGCATATTTCATAAGCCTCTTTTCCCTTTTCAGAATAATAGTTCTGCTTGTTATAGAACAAGCGCCACTTCTACAGCTTCATGAACAGATGAGATGACCAGTATATGGAAAATAAGTGAACTGGTAGTTAGACATAAAAACGCTTTAGTCCCTGGTAGAAAATTACATTTTATATTTATTTTGTAGAGAGTGAATTACGAATTTTTTTTTCTTGACTCCCACACATGCAGCATTTGCCCCAAAAGCTAAAATAGAGAATTTCTTTCAGCTACTATGCTGCAAAGTTGGTTTTGTTGCTTCCAGTGTTTTTATGAGTCATCTTTCTAGTCAAAGAATAGGTATTCAGATATTGAAATTCCAAATGCATTGATATTCTACAAGCAAAGGTAGATTTAAAATATAGGAATATATAACAGGCCTTGGAGAAGTTATGAAAAAAAAAAATAGAGAACAACAAAAAAAAAAGATCCTCAAGATTTGACAGGGTGATAGCTCTGGTGGATCTTTCTCAATAAAGTGTTGAACCTTCTTCCCTCTTTTTCAAATATCAGATGATACAGAAAGAGATTAAAATAATTAAATATTGTTAGGAAAATCACAATTATCTACATTTTATTGTGATGCTCAGTACTCTCACTACATTACCAAATAGGTTTCATTCATGCTTTAATGGACACGGTATTTGATTCTTTCTTGATAAGTCTCATTCAGACTTCCAGTAAGACTTCTGGCTGCCCGTATCAGTGGTGCATGTTGTGAACAATCTTGCAAGGTATTTCTGACAGACAGGGTCTCCTGACCACAACAGTGGAAATTAGGATCAAGCATTCCCCAAGGATGTATTTTTCCTCTTCTTTCTCCAGGACAGAAAAGCAAAGCACTTCCTTCCATGTCCACAGAACATCAGCGAACTACGCTTTTTGTTCTTATATGCTTTGAATGAAAGACTGGGTTTAGGAACCAACTTAAAACAAGAAATTGAATTCTCACTCCCTTCAAGAGTGTTCACTGCCTAACAGCAGTATTCACACTAATGGTCCTATAATGCTGCTGAGATTTGTTAAAGACATTTATTGCTGGTATTCTAGAATATTTTACACCTAAGTTTAAAAAGCTTCAGAACCTCCCATCCGATTAATGAAAAAGTAACTAGCAGAATAGCTAGGTGTTGTGGTTGGGGTTTTTTTTTTTTTTTGGACTGCCACTAATCCTAGAAAAACAAAACTTCTAGATCAGTATCTACTTAAGTGCTGACCTATAATTCTGCAACTACATCCATCTAGCAAGACAGTGATATGCTCCACTGTCAAGGTTGACAGCAATTCTTTTGCCCAGTAAAATTTAGTAAAGATGAAATTACAGTCCATTTTGTTGCAGTTTGCTAAGTTAACTTCTGACTGAGCAAGAAATAATAATAAATAGAAATAGAATAAGACAAGATTCAAGCAAAATTGATAGTTCTTAAGTTCATATTTAACGGATTAATTTAATATGAATTTATATGAACAAAGTTGAAATAGTCACTGACAGCACTTCAGGAAAAAGGAATGAAGCTAAATTAAATGCAGAATCAGGACCAGCAATTGTGGGACATACGCAACGTTTGGGTGCAGAACTCTCTCCCTATTACAGAATTTGAAACTCTACATGAGTCTCCAGACCTTTTTGGGATGACAACGTGTCTCCTTTGACCCTTCCACAATGCAAGTGCTGGAGTGCTTTGATGCAGCCATCAAAACCAGTGCAGATGAACAAAATCTAGTGGAGGCAACCATTAAACATGACAAAACAGTCACAGATGTGAAATCAGATTTGTTACAAAGAATACAAAGTTCTCCTCAGAAAGAGTTCCAATAGTCTCTCATATTGTTAGATTTTTATAATCTAGAGGCTTTCGTGATTTGAAAATGCTCAAGAAGTAACACTTAAATAAACACTGTAAGATCCTTGATAAGAACAAGTCAGTAAATCAGAGCAGCAGAAGCTGAATATTGATGATGGCAGACTTACAATGAGGAAAACACAAATTTTCAAAAGAGGAAAAAGAAAAGGATTTTACAGCATGACAGCAATAAATCCTTTACCTTCTGCACACTTGAGCCATCCTACAAGACTGTGAAAGAGCTTGACTAAAGCTGCAAATTTAGCCAGTTCACAGGTGACTACACTTCAGATTAGTTTTTGAATAACAAAAAGACTTCAAAAACCCTAAACTGCTTAATTTTCATCAAACTAAGCAAGAGTCAGATTCTGAGACAGAACATCTACATTCGCCATGTGACTAGAAATACACAGATGCTTCTTGGCTTCTAATATAAAAAGACTTTGGGGGTAACACTAAAAGGAAGGAACCTGAAAAAAACCCCAGACCTCTAACAACTGCAATAAGATATTCTTTTCCCACAACTCTAATAATAAACCTATGTAAATAAAACTTCAGCTATTTAATCCAAATGATGAGACTAGGAATATGAACTCCTTCAAGAAAAGTAAGAATTCTAAACAATTTTTATCATGGCTTCTCTTAACATTTCATTTGGTGTAAGCATCTCAAAGAATTTTTTACATTTCAAAGATGGTAAGAATCACTTTATACACAAGCACCACTTACCCACAATAACAAATCCATCTGCTTCTCTCTCTGGCACTGTAACCTTCTTTGAATCTTGACTTTTTCGGAAGAAGCTGAACATAGCCTCTTTTTTTTTTTCTTTTAAGTCGTTATCTAAAATGAAGACAAAACATGTTAAATAAATATAAGATAATAGAATTTACCATAAGAAGTTCACACCATGCCAAAGGCCACATACATGATATTACAGCTTAATTTTTATCACCAGATTTGAAATATCAGGCATTTGTATGTCAGACAGATTACCTTGTTGATGTAGCAATTGACTCCAATAGGCAAAAAGAGAGTGAAGTATAAAAGGCTTTTCTATGAAGTTATGAATGGAGTGGAACCATTAAAAAAAAAAAATCTTCGACCTTTCTAAAGGAAACCAAAAGAAGGAAACTCCCTTCAGCATTTATCCAGCATGTTTCCGTATTTTTCTGCTACTTCAAATTGTTGTTACACAAACTTTCTCATCAGAGTTAGTTCTAAAGCATCTAAAGTTTGAAGCCCAAAACATGATCCTATAGAAAATGCAGCTTTATAATGCAGGAATATTTGAATGAAGCAATTGCACTAGAGCTTTTCAGTCTTAAGTGTCTGTGCATCAATTAAAAAGACCAACCCACCCACCCCTACAATATTAGCATAGTACCTATTTTCATTTTTCCAGTTTGCAGTCTGAGACAGCTTAACACTTGGGTGTATTTGATTAACAGTTACCACTGATTCCCTTAAAAGAAACTGCAACAAAATAATTATGTTGCAAATTTTTCATATCAATAATTCATTAAAAAAATTTTCCGAAGCAGCTAAGAACTCTGAGTTCACAACAGTTCAAAACAAGGAGACCAGTGGGATAAAAACTTTAACTACTAAAGATTATGCTCAGTAACTCTTCTCTCTCAAGACTGGCAGATTACACAGAAGCAATTCTGAATAGCTTAGAAAAGACAATTTCATATTAAAAACCCCATGAGCGTCAGCCAAAAGATAGGCAGCTGGGCCAGTTTTTACAAAATTAAGCCTTATGAACCACCCCATAAACACGGATACATCATGAAACATTCTTCTAAGCAAATTCTGTAATTATTCTGAACTTTAAGATGTAGACTCAAGGAAGTTTATGTTCTTCCAAGAAAAGTTATAAGAAAAGCTTTATAAGGAAGCGTCACTCTTGTGAAGAACAGCAAACAGAACTATACAAAGAACGTATTCACAGGTTCAGCTTATGGAGAGGACTACCAATGTACCACCACCCACTTTGTGTTTTCTACCTAACTGGCACCACTGAATGTAGCAACTGAGAGTCTCCCCAGCCTCCTCCCACAACAGCAGCTCTGTCCGCAGCGCTGGGACAATGAGAAAAGGAAAGAGGCACCACAGCAGCAGTCACCCCTTGAAGGTACACTCGCCTCCAGCCCCCAAGGGCTAAGCTCGGATCACTGGACAATGCCAATTTCTGGAGCAGCCTGTGGTCTGGCTGAAACACGCTGCATGCCAAACGTCGAGAGCAAGGTTTAATGAAAGGTACGTGAAGCTCTTCTCTACTAAAATACCAGTATAAAATTGGGAAAAGTGGAATAATGTCACTTCAAGTTTGAAGTAGAGTTTGAGGAGCAGAATCCTGATTTACTTTGCAGACACCAACATTTAAAGGAGAAGGGACTGACAAATCAATAGCCATGTCTAATATACAGCTCCAACAGAGGAATGGAGTCCAGTCTAAAGAAAAGAGATGTACAGTGTCAAGTTTTGATAACATTATTTGACACTAAATTTAACAAAGAAGATTCTTTAGAAAGTGGGAAAGAGAGAGAGTGCTACTATGTAGTGTTTGAATTTAAAAAAAAATAAAAGAAAGAAAGATAAAAATCCTGGATTAATTAGTTGCCAGAATTCTTCACTTCCCACCCAAACATTCATGGCACCATAAGCAAGACTTTTTTTGCCCTAGGCAGTGACCTGTAGCAATTAACTGCACAAGCAGCACTGACAATCCACCAGATATAAACTGCCTCACACTCTGCTGTTACAAGCGATAGCAAACACTTCCATATCCCAGATGACAGAAAGTCGTATATGAAGTGTAAGCACTGGCTTTCAGTTATAGTATATAAATAGAATACGGCAAAAGCAGCAACGATTCAAACTGTGGCCTGGTACCTGAGACTTAAAGACTGAATACGCCTCAGGCTGGCCAGCTACTTTTGCTTATGCTGATGCAGTGCAATTTCTAGCAACCAAATAAACTACACTGATGTACCCAAGAACAGAACAAACCATCCATTCCCAGGTATGCAGTAATTAAAAAAAATGTTACTTATCTGCACTTTACTCCTTTTTGCTTGTTTTCCTACCTTACCACCCTAGTGAAATACTGATATTTCCAGTTCTGTGGAGATTACACAGCAGAAACTCCTAATTATCTCATTTATTCGTTACCTTCCCCCACACCCAGGCTCAACACATGGCGCCAGCAGCATATTCCTTTTTCAGCCCTTGGGGAATAAGTCTTCTCCTGCTACCAATTAGGGTTGTCAGTCCCATAGCTCAAGTGGTAAAAACCTGTGCTGTAATGCTCAAGAGTCGGGTTTCTGCCCTGATGATGTATGAAGGAGAGGCAGTTGTGGAACAGTTTAAAATGCAATTTTACCTTCATCCTAAATGTGCAACAACAAGAAGCAAAATCAACTTGATGTGTAAAATCTTACAGATAGCTTTGGTAAAGGCTCAGATTCCAGTCAGCCACTTTAGGTGCCAGAGCTGCAGTTGCTCCAATCACATTTTTTTCTCTTTGTGATCTGCATTATTGTACAGTTTTCAGTTCTATCACATAGTGTTCCCCATCCCTCCTTTCTTGCACAAAGAAAAGCATCTTAATCAGCATATACGTGGCACAAAAGAGTTGTACAGGAAACCATGCATTTGTCGTCTTTTAAATCCTGCATATCTAACATAACTAAACTTCACTGCTTAAAGGACAACAGACATTTCAATTCATAGTAAATTAACAATCAGTACAATTTGATCTAGCCAAATTAATGTTACAAGCACTTTCACATATTAGATTTTTTTCTTTCATTGACAGAAGGCAGTCTGAGTATCCCAATTTTTTCCAAAACCCACAAAATTAATTCTATCTACATACATGAGGGTTGATCTTTACTTTGTAGTTTTCAGTTTCTGAAGTAGCTTTAACTTAATTCCACTGCCAGCAGTACTTCTAAAACAGAAAACAAACAAAAAAAACCCCCACACATCCTTTTGCTTGAAGCAGAAAAACAAAGCTAACAAAAGTGCCCCCTAAGCTCAGGCCTCAAGTTCTTACACTGTTAAAACCACTGGTCCAGCAGTAAGAAAACAGCATATGTTTTGTGATTGTGAATGTTGGGGAGGTGGTAAGGAATCCACATATTAAAAAGACTAACGTGCTTAGTGAGGCTGTTTCCTTCCCTGGGTGTTCACCACTTTAGTTCTCAGGTCTGCGTAACTGATGTGGAGGAAGGAGCTTGCCAACTACTACTTGCAGTATTTCAGTACCTTTGCTGAACACAATATTAAGTTTAAACTAAATAACAAAGAACGACTAACAAAATAGAAGGGGGGCACAGAAACAAAGAGTAGAGCTGTATACAGTATGGCATAGGTAAAGGAAAAGCCGTAGACAGGCAATACTCGGACATTTGTGATATTTGCTCTCTTAAGAATTTTATCAGCTGTGGTACTTCAAAAGTAAACATAAATCTCTCCAGCAACAGGAAATGCAACCACTAAATTTCATGAATTACATGTTAAAAACAGAACAAAGCCCCTGTCCAACAAAGAAACAGAGCTGAATGGAAACACTCGTGCTCGTGAAGATAAGAACACAGTTTAAGCACTTGCAGAATCAGGCTGCAGTTTTACTACTTGTAGATAAGATGAGGTTTCAGTTAACAAAAGCTGAGAACAACCAGTTTCCGCACAAGTTTCATTTCAGAGTAAAAATTAAATTTGAAGTTTGTGGATGTGGATGCATGGTCACACAGACCAGAGAAAAAAACCAAACACTTAGTTGTGGGGGTTTTTTTAAAAGCTGTCAGCACAAAATCACAGAAAATACACCCGCCATTCAGAGATAGTACCACGTTTCTGCAGTAATTTCTCCTATATAGCACAGCACTTTTCCCTTCCAGATGGGATTAATTTTATTTCTATAGGAGACTTGAAATTGAATTCACTGCCTAAAGATAAAAATCTCCCTTGGTAGGAATATGCAATTCCCTTCTCCTCATGTTTCCCCCTCACCAAAAAGTGAACACAGTTTTTCCTTTCTCCAATCTCAATCGCTGATAGTTAAGAATAATGCTTTTGGCACTGCTTCAGTCATTAGCAAGTAATAAACTGTGAACTATAGCAATTCTTTGAAGCTGCAAAAAATATTCTGTCTTTCTGTGAGGCTCTGAAAACATACGTGGGATTGGACAAAGATGAGTTACAGAGCTGCACAAAGGGGTTAATTTATTCCTCCTGCATTTTGTCAGTCTCCTTTGACAAGAAGTATGGGTGACCTTTGAGCCAAACCAATACGTTAAATCCAATAAAATTTTTCTATACAATGAAGATCCTAGCACATTTAGCATTACTTTTCAGCTTTTTCCTGCATGTTCACAAGTGACAGGAGGAGAAAGGTAATTTAATATTAAAAACACCAAAGATGCAGACTAAGATAAATAGAGGATGCCCAGGAATGCAGCAAAGCAGAATTGCAGTGGCACTGACGGTAATTACGTAAATGATGAAATGAGGTCAGAACAAGATACAAAACTGACCTTAAAGAAAGAACCAGAATAATTTCACATCTAGCAGTTTAAGCTATATAATCTGTGGAAGGAGAAAACAGAGAGCATCAGAGCAATTCTCTCTTCCATATTAGCATCTGCTGTGATTCACCAATGAAGTAGCAATCAGAAAAAGAGCAAGATGTTTACAGCCCTGTACAGCCCTGCTTATGACATGAAAACAACCAATTTAAGAGTCAAGCACATGCATGTCAAAAAGATTCCTCTGTGATAAAAGAACAGTTCAAAAGCTTTTGGCCTACTGTAAGTTACTATGTGAAGAAGAAAAAAAAAAGACATATCGTTTCTTTTATCTGGCATTAACATTAGTCATATTCCTTTACTTTGTGCTTCTTGAAAACAGAAGAAAGTGTCAAGAGAAACACAAATACAAAAAAGGGATACACATATAACAAAACACTAACAAAGACTTTTTTACTTACATAAAATGTGAATATTTTTAAGGTTTTCATATAATTTAAGGGAAGCAGAAATATCAAGAACTATGCAACCCAAATTATCATAGTATAAAAACACTCGAAGATGCTGAATCATAAAAAATCAACCACAATCAAGTCAGACAAAAGCATAGGTGACAAAGGCAAAGCCAGGAGTGAAGTAACAGTACTCAAACCATTGTCAACATTCAAAACCCTGAAGATAGAAAATCCTAAATAGAAAGCTAGGTGTTTATTAGATACAATACTCAATCGGTTGAAACCTACTTTGCCTGCAAATGGTTCTCTTTTCACTGCAAACCTTCAACAGCTGCTAAGCATGATACAGACACATATTTGTAAGAACGTGGTTTTCTAACAGCTGACCCTTCAAACATGACAGACAAATAGCCCTAGAAGAGCCACTTTGCAGCAGCCTGCTGCATCTTGCTCCAACTGTTACATTTATGAGATCTCTCCTTTAAAATCTCTGAAGATATGCTAAGGAGATGAGGACATTTTCTTGCAAATAAACTACTGAAAAGGTGAATGGCATAGTGACACTGAGGAGATGACAACCAGCTACACCCCATCGAAGATAAAACCCCACAGCACTCCCCTTCCCAACCACATGCTGGTTCTGCACAGCTTCTGGTGGTAGCTTGCTTCCTTGGTAAGCTGGTTCAGCTTGCCGAGCCGTCACAACACTAACCCAGCCAACTAACAAAACCCACTTCGTGCTGGCTAGCAAGCTGAACTAACCCGCAGCTGGTTAGAAGAGACAGCCAGCACATAGGCGGTGTTGGGATCGCCCTTTTAAGCTGGAGCAGAGTTAGATTTTCTCAAGTATTTCCTGAAACACCGGTCCTGGAAACAGAAAGGAAATCACAGAACCACAGAATGGCTGAGGTTGGAAGGGACCTCTGGAGGTCATCTTGTCCAACCCCCCTGCCCCATAGAGCTGGTTGCCCAGGACCATGTCCAGACAGCTTTTGAATATCTCCAAGGATGGAGACTCCACAACCTCCCTGGGCAACCTGTGCCAGTGCCTGGTCACTCTCACAGGGAAAAAAAGTGTTCCTTGATGTTCAGATGGAACCTACTGTGTTTCAGTTTGTGCTCATTGCCTCCGGGCCTGTCACTGGGCTCCACTGAAAAGAGCCTGGCTCCGTCCTCTTTGCGCCCTCCTTTCATGTATTTATATGCATTAATAAGATCCCCCTGAGTGTTCTCTTCTCTAGGCTAAACAGTCCCTGCTTTCTCAGCCTTTCATATGTAAGATGCTCCAGTCCCTTAACCATCGTTGTGGCCGTTCACTGGACTCTCTCCAGTATGTCCGCATCTCTCTTGTACCCAGAATTTGGACCCAGCGCTCCAGGTATGGCCTCACCAGTGCCGAGTAGAGGCGGAAGGATCACCTCCCTCGACCCACTGGCAACGCTATGTCTAATGCAGCCCAGGATACCATTAGCCGCCTTTGCCACAAGGGCAATTGGGAGGAACCTCTCCACACAAAGGACAGTTGGGGAAAACACACGGAAAAAGGCAAGATGCGTGGCCAGAGTGCCACATCCAGATGCTAGCTCTGTCTTATGTCCATCAGTTACTCTAACCCTGGGGATTGAGCGTTAAGCTCTTTAATGGTGAAATGAAATTAAATGAATAGAATAGAAATAGAATAGAACAGAATAGTTCAGTTAGAAGGGACCTACAACAATCATCCAGTCCAACTGCCTGACCACTTCAGGGCTGACCAAAAGTTAAAGCATGTTATTAAGGGGATTGACCAAATGCCTCTTAAACACTGACAGGCTTGGGGCATCAACCACCTCCCTAGGAAGCCTGTTCCAATGTTTGACCACCCTCTCGGTAAAGAAATGCTTCCTAATGTCAAGTCTGAACCTCCCCTGGTGCAGTTTTGAACCATTACCAGGCATCCTGTCACTGGATACCAGGGAGAAGAGATCAGCACCACATCCCCTCCTCAGGAAGCCGTAGAGAGCAACGAGGTTACCCCTCAGCCTCCTTTTCTCCAAACTAGACAAACCCAAAGTCCTTAGCCACTCCGCATAGGACATTCCTTCCAGCCCTTTCACCAGCTTTGATGCCCTCCTCTGGATGTAATTGCAGTACACAGAACTGCACAGTCTTGAAGGTGAGGCTGCACCAAGGCTGAATACAGAGGGATAACCACCTCTTTTGACTGGCTGGTTATACTGTGTTTGATGCACCTCAGGATGCAGTTTGCCCTCTTGGCTGCCAGGGCACACTGCTGACTTAAATTGAGCCTGCTGTCACCAGCACCCCAAGATCCCTTTCTGCAGGGCTGCTCCCCAGCCACTCCTCTCCCAGTTTATACCTATGTGGAAATGTGTGGGTATCGCAGCCGTAACACACAATGTTTTGAATATCAACTACGGCCTGTAAAACAAGCGAGGGTTAACAGACCAGTGACGGGAGCACTAGGCTTGGGCAGCGGTGACCTGAGGGGAGCTAGTATCTAAAGAGATAGGGAAAACGGCCGTTAGGGGAAGGGAAAATATGGGGTAATTTAAGAGAAAAGGATTAAATGACAAAATATACATCGGATAGGGCTGGAAGGGGCCGGCCGGGCCGCGGCGGGGAGGCCGGCGGACGGCTGAGTTCCGGGAAGCTTCCCCGGGACTCAGCCCCCCGCCGGCCTCCCCGCCGCGGCGACACCCGCCCCGCTGTCACCCACCGGCCCGGCCGCCCGATGCCGCCACCGCCGCCGCTCACCAACCGCCGCCTCCGCTTCCGGATCGTGTCAGGCGAAGGGGAAGTCGTGTGTCCCCCCTCCCTCACCTCCCCGTTGCCAGGGGTAACGGCGCCCCTCCCTTCCGCAAAGGGCGGGAAATCGCGCCGAGATGGGGGACGTCCATGAGGTGCCGCGGCGGCGCATCGCCACCGGCCACCTGGCGCAGCACATCGGGCAGCCCGTCTGCTTCGTGGGCCGCGTCGAGAAGGTCCGTGATCTGCTCGGCGGTTGGCCACTGCCCTTCGGGCCGCGCCGCGGAGGCTTCGTTGGGGGGCGGGTAGCTGCCATGTCGCCCTGGGTAGGGCCTTGCCCCGGGGGCCTCTGCGTGGGGAGGTTCTGCGTGGGGAGGCTGTCGCCTTGCCTGGTGCAGCTCGTCGCGGCCTGGCCTGAGGGAGGCTGGCGGCTCCGGTCAGCCCGGGGACAGGGCGGGAGGCGGCCGTAGCGGTCGGATCCCGCGGAGAAAGGCCCGCTGCGCAGTTCTGCTGGAGGCGGCTAAACCTATAACGCTTACAGCTGCCTTTTGAGCGCACGGGCTTAATGTCTTTTGTAGATTCATCCTACAGGGAAGCTTTTCGTGCTTTCGGATGGAGAAGGAAAACATACGACTGTGGAGCTGAGCGAACCTGTAAGTTAAGGAATACTTCGGAAATACTTGGTGTTGCCTCTTGTGGGTACCGGTTGTGTCCCTTCTGAAACCTGTGCATGCCTTGCCTGTATTGAGTTTTTAATCAAGGGGGAAAAAAAAGTAATCCCTGGTTTCTCCCTTTTCCACCTATGTTTCATTGCCTCCACTTACATTTTCCAGCTAACTTGCAGTCTTCATATTCATGAACTGCCTTGGTCTCCATCAATTTTCAGCTGGTGTTAAGAGAGAGAACTCCTTGTCAGACACATACCTGTCTGGCTACTTTGTCTTACTCTATTTGTTGTTTACAGTGTAATATATTCCACTACATGTATTAGCTTTATTTTAATTTCACTTTTTCCTCCCTTTTTCTTATTGCTTTTATATGCCTAACAGAATATTTTGTGACGATAATCCAAAAAACCCAAGAATATTCTTAAGAGTTTTTTGAGTTGACATTTCTATATCCTCTTAGAACACTTGTCATAGCATTCCAGTAAACTTCATAGTTAGCTTGAAGCATTCTTCCTTAAATCAAGCAACTAATGCAATGGGTATAAGATAAGCTTATAACTACTGCACAAAAATATTGCTTCCTTTGTTATCACGTACCACTGAAGGAATAACACCCTGACATTCTCTTCTGTCTTTAAGTATTTTTCTTCCTCTAGCAAATGTTGTAATTAAAGGATTATTTTTGTTGTGATGGCAAATGCTTTATCTTAACTGAGCATTTGCATAGTCCTTACATCTTTTTCTCTGAATGAGTTGTTAAACGCTGAGAAATCTCACCATTTCCATGTGAAATAATTGCACGTGGTACTCTGACTTTCAAGACAGGAGTCTCTCCTCGTTGATGAAAAATGCAGTTTGATCTGGCGAGAGTTTTGTCTTACAAATGTGAAGCTTGCTGACTTCATCTTCAAACTGCAGGAAAATGTCTTTCAAGTTCTGCCTGTCTCTTAACTCTTTCTTGAGTTCATGAAAAGGTTTCCTGCCTTGGGTTGTTAAAACTTCAGATGTCAGCACCTGACCAACAATTCCACAACTTTCCATAACAGAGTAAATGGTCAAATTTCATAAATGCATAGCTGCAACATCAGGCACTTCACAGTCTCTGTTCCACTGCTGTGGGAGAAACTGGTGTGTGCAGAAAAAACACGCCAGGTTCATCTCTGTGGTTTGCCTGATGTCAGTGGAGGAACTTCTAGATTTGCTAATCAAAATGCTTTCTAACTTTTTTCCCCTTTAATAGATTACTTTGTTTGCACGTGTGTAGTTCCTCCTTTCAACAGAGAAACCCAAAATTATGGGTACAAAAACTGTAAATCTGTAGGTGGCTCAAGGCTTTTGTGGTTTTTTTGGGAAGGGGACAGGGCTGTTCAGTAGTGCTGTATTGTTAGACATGGAACAGAATCTGTCGTGAACACACCATCAGTTGTGGAGAGTTCCTAGCTTAAGTGCTATGCAGTAGAGACAGCAGCTAATTTAGTGATACTAATTTCATATTTGGTATGTTTTCTAGCTAGATGAAGAGATCTCAGGAGTTGTTGAAGTAGTGGGAAGAGTAACAAATCAGGCAACCATCATGTGCATGTCGTATGTCCAGTTCAGAGAAGATAAAAGTCCATTTGGTAAGTAAGAATATATATTATGACAAATTTGTTTTGAGTTCTGAACTCTTCTTCAATAAGTAAGAAGGGAAAGCCTGATTATCTTTTCTTGCAGACAAGGTCTTTCCTGAAGCTGCCAGATATGGTGTAGAATATAGAAAAGGAGAGCGTCATGGGAAAAATTCTGTACAAAATATACTGTTTCACTGTCAAACTGTAGGGACTGACTCGAAGCTGGGGCCAGTATAGATTGTTGCCATGGTCTGCTCATTCTCCCACTCCTGGCCGTGTGGTTCTTGCCTTGCACCGGACCTTGTGTGATTGTGCAGCTAGCACGCCTAAAAATAACCCTCCAGAAAGCCAGCGATGAGAGTGTGGCTGCTTTGGGAAAAATGGGGAGGCGAGGGAGACTGGGGACACTCAGCTATACTGCTTTAAAATAAGCAGTGCTTTAATTGTGTCATTTGCTTCTGGGGAATTTGGCTTATGCATCGTAACCATTTTCTTTGCCCTCTTTCAGATCTGGAACTCTACAATGAAGCACTAAAAATTATTCATGAATTCCCCGAATACTTCCCATTTGGAACTGGGAGGAACAACTGATTTTTCTTAGCATATATTTAGAGCTTCAGAGGGGACAACAGTACCGTAGCTTTCCTGCCTGACAGCATGATAACAGTTGCATTTATTTCCAACACATATACTGGAAAACTGCTGTTGCATGTGCTATGTATTGCCAGTGAAGAGAGTTTTCTTTGAAAATGAATATGGCAAGAAGGAGAACACATCTGTGGATATCTCGCTGTCTGTATATATTTAACCATTTTGCATCCATGAGGAGTGTTCTCTTGTAGGATTGGACTTGCTTGGAAGTTCTGGTAGGCATCTTTTTGTTATTGTTGGTAGAAGTTCTAGGATACTTTACAGGAAACTCATGTTGAAGACACCTGGTGGGGTTTTAATGTAAAGATTTTTTATTTCATTTGCTTTAATACAAATTTATTGAACATGGGGGGTATTTTGCATCTTGAAAATTGTCTCGTCTCAAATAAAAAAAGATCTGACTACATTTAACTATTTGTGTCAGTATTACATGTTAGAGTGCTGTTTTCAGTGATACACGGTGACTCTGGTTCTATTTTACCTGACACAGGTAATTTTAACAAAGTGCAGTACAAGGTACTTGCCTTTTGCACTGATGTTAAACACTTGGAAGATGTCTAGTTAGGCTTGGGGATTTCAAGTACAGTTGACTTCCCACCACAACCTTCATTCTTGGTGGGAGTCTAAGCAGAAGTACCAGGATTCAGCCAGCTTGTCATGATGACTTTAACCATATAAACTTCCACACAGTTCCCAATTTTGTTACTATCCAGGCTACTTACAGCACACAGCAGAATTCTTACATCTCCTAAGGTAACACAATCAAAGTAGAATCAAGCTTTGGAAATATTCTCTGTGAATTAATAAATATTTCAAAGTATTTTAAATAAACCTTAGCCATGTTTGTTAACCTCTCACACAAACAGGTTTCGGATTTAATAGCTGGATCTAGTGCCTTATTAAGATTGCTAGCTTTGTGCTTATTTATAGACATCTCTGTTTTCAGTCAAGTTTATCAAAGTTACTACAAACTGGGTGGATGATCAAGTTAACAGGTGATGTATTTTTTCCCTGTCTCTACTTAGAAGACAATGACAAAGTTACTGTCACAGGCAAGGAGAAGGATTTCTGAAGGAGTCGGTCTCATACAGCAAACAAGAACACGAGGTCCGTGTGGTAGGATACCATGCTCTGTCCTGTAGTGCTATCACTGCTATATTTTAGTGCTCTGTAGAATAAAATGTCATTCTTAATAACTGCATGCACGTTTTCCTAGCATTTAAGAGTTTTGTACTATTCTACTTTAGAAAAATTGATATTTTGTGCGCGTACATATATTCTGTAAAATGTTGCATACAGTTAGTTACCCAGACTATCCAGGCCCAATAAAATAGCCTACCACTAGATGGCCATAGCACTTCACCCCCATATGAAGACCGTCCTTGGGTACGTGGTCTTGTGTGTCAACATGCGAACACATCTGAGTGGTCAATGCCACGGTTTCCCTTTGTCAGTCAAGACTCTTCTTGTTCATCCAGTCCCGCAGTGATGGTACACGGCCAGGCAAGGCGTATACAACTAAAAGTTTCTGCTGTGTGCTTTTCGTTCATCCGCTTCTCTAGAGACTGTCAAGTTTTGTGAATAAATGGCCTACCCTGGCTATGTGGCTATGCTAACAGGACAGCAAGGAACCTAGGGCTGCACGCACGAGGCAGGGAGAAGCCTGGTCAGAGGTGCCACTGCAGACTTGTCTGGCAAATGCCAGACTCTCGGCTGACCCTGGTCACCATCACCAGACCTGCTCTGCTGTCCTTGCTCGGGCACGGACACATGCACAGCTCACTGCTCATGTGCAACGAGCCTGTGCGTACGATGAGAAAGTGCTTGTGCTTCATCAGGGAAGGGAGGCAAGGCTGGAGCATATAATGAAATGAAAATAATGAAATGTAATCAGCATGAACCATAGGGTCAAAACATTTTAGCGTGCAAGGCCACCTTCATCTAGTTAACTCTGATATCAGAGTTGAGCAGGTATCAGAAAACAGTAAATGTAAAAGTAACTGCAGGTAATAAAATGTCTGTAGCTATACTTTTTGTTAGAAGACAACAAATCACTCCCCAAACCACAGCTTTATTAATTAAAAAGCACAACAAGGAAAAAATCTGATCATTAAAAACCATACACCTCTTACTTTGTAAATTTTGCAAATAGTTAATTACTGGCCCGAAAGCCTGATTACCAATTACAACAGCCAAACTTCATAGTTATACTGTGCCAGAATATGCACACATTCATAATCCAAAACATCTCAAAGACATGCTGAGTATCAAAGTAAACATCTAATTTAATGAAATGATAGAATTTGACACAAACAGATATAGTCAAGTCAAAAACGATATAAATGAGTTTTCTTTACATAAGAAAATGAGACATTGTAAGTTAGTAGTTGCATTCACTGGGACATGGAATTTTATCAGGAAGATTTACTAAACATTGTTACTACAGAGGAATAAAAACAGATCCTTGACACTTACAAATACTCATTTCCATAAAGCAAAAGTTTTATTGCCTGTATTTATATAAATAGGGTATCATACATGAAACCCCAGTTTACATTTATAAATGAAGAACATTTTGAAGAGCTCTTCAACAGCAACATGAAGTGTGCAAAAATACTGGAAAGAGAAATAAATATTCTAAAAAGAAAAAAAGTAACTGCTCTCCCATGCCTACGAATATCGAGTACCTCTTAGATTTTTAACTTAAAAAAGATCTTTGTCAATTAGGCAAGAATTTTAGATCAGAATAAATGTAGCAGATGTATTACAACATTAATGCTAAATCAGAAAATACAACCCAAAGTCCTGAATGTAATCATGTACATCTACAGAAAAAGTTTCCACATTCTATCTTGTTGCAACTACACGCGAGCACTTAGAACTAGTGGTATATTACAATATATTCTCTTTTAAAACACCAATTTTCACAGTCCTGGCAATACGGTACCAATTTATTGCTAGCAGTCCATTTAATATTTCATAGCACGCAAGTGTTAAGTAACTCATATACTGTTTTTACTAGTAAATAAACACACACCAAGTAAACTGATGTTATTATCACATACCTTAAAACAGGTTTTTTTCCCCTAATTTGTGTGAATTTTGTTGCCTACAAAATCAAGGACAACAATACCGATTAGCTCCTAGCACAGTATTAGCAAAATATCATTGACTCTCAAATTAATAAATAATCTTAATCCCAGCTGGTAACATATCTAGAAGTACTTCTGGTCAATGACCTGAAATTGTGCAGCCTTTTGGGAGCAAACTGGTGTCCGCTAGTGACCAGAAGCAGGATTTATATAGGTTGATTTCACACTTCCCAACATACTTCAGAAGTACAGGGAAATGCTGATTATCCAGAAGTCTTCAAATACCTTTGTAGTCGAAACTCAGCATGTAGTTTAAAACTTAAATATTTACAAGTCTCCAGTCCTTGAGATATCAGATCTTCACAGTACTACATTAAAAATTAATCAATCAAATGAAACCTCCTATAGTTTACCTGCACTCTGCACTGAAACAGACACATGACTTTCCAGGGAACTCTTCTCTAGGATATAGACATCGCTAAGAGACAAAATCCCCAAATTCTTTAGCATTAAAATTCACATCAGTTAGGTATGTAGGTAAATTAAATAAAACCTTGAATTGCAAAGATATTGCTTTACTATTAACAAAACTTGGGAACAGAAAGAAATGGATTTTTCTTTAAAATAAAAATCTTTAGAATACAATTAACAGTGGCACTTTGAATGAACTTACAAGGAAACGATGGTTTGCATACAAGAAAGTGTGATCAATGAACAGAGGAATCCACAGCATCACTCTGCGATCTTCTGAAGAACACTTTTCAGGTGTTTATTTTGAAGGCCCATTTTCACAGCATATAAACACTGCTTTGTTTGGAAATCAAACAAAAGGGCCGATCAGCACTACCCTGACAACTTTTAATAAAGTTCTTTGGATTTTAGCAAATCCAAAGAGTCCACAATTCCAGGAGTGCTTTTGAACTGAACTGCTTCAATCCTCTGAACAAGGACCACATACTGTACCCAGAGGCTCATTTCAGGAATACCTGTTTCTACCAAGCACAGTCATACACACATCATTTTACTAATCTGATAGCGATTTATTTTTTCACAGTTGGTAAGTCACAAATTACCTTTGTCTAAGATGATATATGTTTGGACTATGATGGACATCCATTAGAGCACCCCACATTTTCAAACAATATTTATGCCTGGACAGTCTCTGCTGGAATAAGATTCCCTGTTGTATCCAGCTGCATACACTTACAAGAGCAGGCAGAAACCGGGCACTCAGTATGATCCCTAGATAGCAATAACAGAAAAAAGAAAAAACAGGTAAAATAAAACTAACAAGAATTTTGTAATCTATACATCTAAGTATGAGCAGGGACATAGTATCTCAGAAAAACTCAGCATCATAGTTAAGTTTTGCATATGTTCTAAGCCAACAAAACATTATAATGACAGATACAGCAAAGGAGGCATGTCCTACTCAGTGCAGCACACACAGGTGAAATAAGAAAGATTTTAACATCAACTTACCTGAACCAGCTAAGCATATGCCCAGCGTGTCCACCATGCCTACAGTTGTGACACCAAGTAAACCAGTTGTTGAACTGGGCTAACTTCTTGTCTTTGCTAAGATCCACTTTTTCATCTGACTTGGATCCTCCTGTGCAGAGGCAAACCCACCCCCACAAATATGCTTGTAAATCATTATGCTTCATTTATATTTCAGTCCCAGTAACATTATTAGAATAAATTTGAAATTAGGAACATTATGTGAAGAAGCGGCCTGATTTTAAAAGAGAAGTCAGTAAAATTTTTAAGAACTGGTGGAATGCCAAAACAAGAATTATATTGCCGAGCTGTTGTTTCACATCTTATGGACATGCTAAACTTGCCTACGAAACAAATTTTACAGACAGAATCTCTATCAACAGTGACTTATGTTCTAGTGAATCATGGGCCTGTTTTATTGCATGTGAAATGTTCTGCTTTAGAAAAACCAACAAAATTTAAGTTATGAATTGGAACAATTACAATATAGAAGTCATAACAGATCAGTGAAAGAATGAGAAGAGATACATAAATAGATGACAACTGCATGGCTGCTCATGGCTCTATAACAAGACTGACCAAAAAGCATGGACAAAATCAGTTTCATTCAGACCTTGTATAATGCTGAGCCCAAGACATTGAGAACCTAAAGATTCTAGTCATAATATTTCTTAGCTGTGACAGTATGACCCCTACATTCTTTCATACTTAGTGACAGAAACAATACCACATTAAATTCATTATCTCTTCCTCCTCCAGCTAAAAATCAATTAACTAACATTCCCAGATTTCTGCAGCATCCCTACAATTCATCTCAAGAAAACACGCTTCCCATTTCTTACAGTTTTAAAGCTTACAGTACTCACCACCACAATACTTGAATCTTTGCATCTGTCTAACCATGGAATTTCACTGACAATCTCACTGGGAAAACTGTCAGAACCAAGTAACTGCGCATACTGTCTGACACCAAAGAACCGAGACATAGGTTTCATCATAAAACCAGATGGGATGTAAACAAGTTTTCAATTATGGTGTTCCTCCCTCAAAATGACAAGTATGAATATTTACAGTATGAGTACAAATAGAAAGAAAAAGGTGTAACACAAGATATTCCAACAGGAACTGCTAATTAGGCCTCTAACTAGTACTCTAGCTGAATAACTAAAACCCACTGTGTCATACCTGGACAGCTGGAAACTGGTGTTCCCATATTTATCAAGCAAAGTGCACAGCGAGGAAGGGGTTTACGGCAACCAGGACAGCTTGTAACTTTTGACTTAGTTGGTGAACCACTGACTCCGTATTGGCTAAAACCTCGCCCCTGATGAGGAATAGCTGAACAGCTGTAAGAGATTGATTTTCCACAGAAATTGCAACTCACAAACACCTAAAGAGAACAAAAGCCCATTAATTTTTTGGTTTGGTTCCACTTTTGCTACACCTATGAGTAAATTCATTCAAGCTAGCAAACACTTATTTACCAGATATTCTAGAGAGTGCCCTGGAAAGCCAAGGTTTCTTGTGAAGGAGCTCCTAACATCTTGGCTTATAGATGTGGCACACAGTCCTGAGAAGTAGGCTTTAATGATGCTCACTTACCTCAAAAGCACATAAAAAAAAGCAGAATTGCTAAAACTTGGAAAGGTGTTATTTAGGATAATAAAAAGCTATATCTGCAGTAATGAAAGAAATTAAGGTTACTCTACTTATGGTATAATTAAATCTGGTCTCTCCCTCCTTATAGCCAGGTGACCCACTCTAGAGTCCCCAACATGAGGATTTTCCTAATAATCTTTATCTGCATACCTTATGCCACAAGTTGTGACTTGATACCAAGGAGCACATATTTTAACCTCTTTAGGGGCTATTTATTTTGATCACATAAGGAAGGAGCAGTAAACTCAACTCCCTCCCACTTGGAGCAGTACGGATGCAGCTCTCCTCAAACAGCTGTGACAGATACATGAATNAGACATGAGAGAGTGGAAGGTGCTGTGGTAAGACCATGTTGGCTAAAAATGCCACCAGATATTAAGTAGATAGCATTCGGATAGGGCACTAGTTTTTGGTTTAGTTTATGTTCAGAATTGATAATGAAGTTGCTGCTGTTCACTTTTAGTTTAAGGTTCAAGGGCTTCAAAATAGCTTTGAGGTTTGCTTCAATTAAAACAGAGCCAACTTAAACTGGTTCTTGGTTCAATTCCCTGGTTTCAGCATCATCTTCACCCTCATGCT
>VYZW01014865.1:51430-80296 GCA_013401315.1 Balaeniceps rex
ATGCTGAATTCAGCTGGATGATACATCTCTGATTTTGTTTTTCAACATGGGAGGAAAAAAAAACCAGTTTCCCCAGAAAAAGTGTCGAAAAATTACAGTTTCTGAAAGACAACCTGTTATTTGAAAGAAAAAGGTTTAAGAAAAGAAAAAAAAAGAACACAAATAAAATGGTAGGGAAATGATTTCCTAGATCAGATAAGAAGAAATGTAGGTTTGTTTACCATGTTTCTGTACTATCAAAACAGTTATCAAATCCTTTTTTCAAAATATCTTTTTAGAAAACACAGCTACTTTTTTAGGGCAGCCTTAGTTGAAATCTTTCTTTTGCACATGAATCTTCATGAAAGCCAAGGTGTGGCCAGTAATTTTTTTCTATAGAAGTACCATGACACCTTCCTTTCTGGACTGGTCATACTTCATACAAGAATGACATTTACCTGAGCTAAAGGTTTTGAACTGGGATCCAGCTTACTCCTATGGATATCAAATTCTGCACGTTTATGCCAAAATCTCCAAGCATCTAAAAGATTCCTGTAGTTCTCGATCCAGTACTGAACCATCTCATCCTTAAGAACATCCAATGGAGAACCCTAAAGCAGGCAGGAAAAAATGTCAGACACACGCTGAAGATACACAATACATATTCACTTTTTCAAAAGGCTTTACAAAGCGAAAAATGATATGAGAAATAATACACTGTAATTTGTCTAGAGAAAGATTAATTTTCTGGTAAACTGTAATGCGAGTTTGATAAAAATTTTCTTCAGTCTGCCCCTCTGGTTGAAAATATTTGTGCTGCCACGTCCTCCTAGAAAGTTGTGTCTATCACATGAAGGATTATAAAATCCTGTCACATATGAGAGTCTACATCATTGTTGTGATTACATATGCAGTTAAACACAGTGCTGGCAATAGCTGCAACTGTGTAAGGGCCAAGACAAGTCCATCATTAAAAAAAAAAAAACCCAAACCCAATGCCTACAAATGAAAAACCTCACCTCAGTTCTCCATCAAAATCCTTGAAGCAAAAAAAAAAATGAATCTGTCAGGAAACACACCAGCAATAAGCAGGAGAATGTGTATTCCCAGTTCAGCTAGTGAAAAGGAATATGTTTTCTTTTTGCCTCTTTCCTCTACTGTCTCCTCAAGCTATCTCAACCAGAGAGAGTGAAGATACATGTTTATAGTTAACAGTGAGTGTTTCAGATGATTCTGAAAACAGGCATGATATATATCGTCCAAATTTATTATAGGAAATACTTTTTAGTTCACAAGATTCAGTACTATACTGCTAAAGAAACTATGTTCAGTTCTCCTCTATGACGACTGATTTTCGAGTGAAACACTAACCTGTAGCATGCAATAGCTTGCTGTCTGGACATCTCCAGTTCTGTCAACATAACTTTCCATCAAGTCAACTCCATCTTTTGTCAGCCCTGTTAACAGTATTCCCTCCAAATTCCCAGCATCTTTCATTTCATTTGTCAGCTTTTCAATAAACCTGTTGAGCTAACAAAAAAAAAAATTTACTTAACTTTTGCCATCTGTCCATCCCTTCCTAACTCATTTCTGTTGGCATATGACAAAACTTTTAATTATTTGAATAGCTTTCTTTCAGAGCAACTGCTGCTAACAGAATATACTGCTTGCTGGATGTTATGCAGAAAAAGTTATATGGCTATATCCACTATATTGCAAGAATTCATGTATTGCTCAACAAACTTTAAGCCTCCTGATAGGAAGTGCAAAGGAGGAGGTTATGTATTCTTTAAATACTTCAGTGAATTTAAAAGAAAACATTCCTGCTGTAATTCCAAGCCTTTATTTGAGAGAACATAAATATCTGGAAATAAATACTGAACGAGTACAAACACTCTCTGGTAAAACATACATACAGGTAATGCAATAGCATTTAACAAACTAGCATGTCATGAATACTAATAAAAAACAAACAAACAAGGAGAAAAAAAAAATCAAGCTGAAGGTACAAACTGAAGACCAGATCATACCATACCTTATATGCTACTGTTATGAGAAAAAACAAATCACTCATGACCTATTGCTTCCACTGTTCACCCCTCCATCCCAGAGTTTCTTCTGCCTCTAAATAAAGCCCAGCTTAACAGTTTGCTTAAATGTGCAACCACAAACTTACCTGAGCATCACTGAGGAACTTGCAAGCAAATGCCACTCTGTCTCGTACAGCTACGTTATTTTCATACTTTGGAGAGAAAAATGGGAATACTACCATCACAGGCAAGTTTCCACTTTTTCAATACATTGTTTGTAAAAGTCAGAACATTTGCACTATTGTATAACTAATACTATGAAATTGATTATGTACAAAGAAAACATCACATCTGAAGAAAGCTAACACTAAATATCAGATTAATCGTTTATACTCAGATACAGGTATCGGAGCAAGACTGCGGCTACTGCAATGATCTACTCAAACAGCAGAAAAGCCTGGTACAACACATCCTACATGGTTTATGAAACTCTAGAAAATTTGCAAGTCATGTAGAGCTGGGCTTAGTGCTCCTAGCACATACAGCCAAGAGTCTCACCAAGTCACAGAGGGAAGAAAAACAAGCAAACTTTCATTTACCTTATTTATAAAATAACTAGCCTAACCACTCAATTCCTTCCTAAAACCACAACAAAAAGTTAATAAACAAAACAAACAAAACCAACCAAAAACTAATTCCAAACACCCAGAACGTGGATTTCTTACGAGTATATTGGCACTCAAGATGTAGCAATGCAATAATACTTTCTGCTTTTCAATCTTTTTACTAGATGTGACACTGAATAAAAAAACATCCTTGACTAGATTAATTCTGGTACTTAGCTGTGCCCGTATTTCTCCCTCCTGATATTCTCAGAATAGAAATTGTGATTGACACTGCCAAAACAAGGAGATGTGCTTGGCAAAATCTTATTCATGCAAACTTCAATATATCTCACTGAAGTAAAAATTAAAATTAAAAAGAAATACCTTATGATCTGTCAGTTTCCAATCCATCAATAAAAAACAACTATAAAATTATTACCTAACATCCAGAGAACAAGAACATTCTCTCTTGAAGAGAGAAAAAAAGACTCAGTTTTCTTTCTCCTCTGGGACTCTTACCTTTTTTTTTTTTAAAAATACCCTAAAAGCATCATATTATGACAACTTTGCTTTCAACAGGTTTAGGCCAATGCCTAAACCCTGTTGCATTACAGGAGTCCTCCCTTGGGCTAAATTAGTACTGAATCAAGTATTTCTGTTGTTCTCTAACCAAGGATCAAGTATGTTACTCCTCCAAAGGCTTGAAGTATCTCATACTTAAAGATTTAGTTTGCTCTTCACATGGCAATTTTATACCAATTTCAGAAGATGTGAAACTATTCTGTTTACTGTTTCAACACAGTGAAATTATTTTAACAAGTAAACAAGGAAAAATAAAATTCAATGCAAATATAGCTTGATGAAAGTCCTGCAAACTCCCCTGCACTTATTCTGTTTTGTGCATTTCCATTATTAACCTCTCTCCCCTTTTTTCCCCCTGCTTAAATCATTTTGATAACATATGTCGAGTGGTTTAATAACTCCATGCTAAAAAACATTTCCTCTAAAAAGAAGTTTGAACTATATTGGATATTTTGGCTGCTTATGCATGTTTTGTTCACTAACGTAACATTCACTAATATAAGATGTCTGTTTAGCAGAAAAAAATGTTATCTGCCAGGACCAGGAGAAGATAATACATTCTAATCTGATTAATTCATGGAGTATATAGCACTTCCCCTACATATGTGTGTGTGTATATATATGCACCTATTACTTAAAGGAATTTTAATATAACAGAAATTTACTCACCAAAACGCCATCATATGAACCAGACTCGCTTGTCAGGAAAGCAAACATAGCACACAAGTAGGGATTGTTCAGTTGCAGTCTTAGAGTACTGCACATTTCTCTCCAAAGTGAGTTCTTCTCGTCTGTGTAGCCTGATAGAGCCATTGCTACTACATTAAGGTTCAGATCACCTAATTTATTAAAAACAATCAGTGAAACAATATTCAAGTTAAGGACTTAAAAAAATCCAATTAAAACTGTAACTGAAAGCATCAGTTTGAAACAGAACATTTTGTCAGGATGCAAGACAAAATGCAGTAGAATTAACACTAGCTAAAATAAATGTGCATACAGTAACATTTATTAGTTTCTGCTTTAAATGCCTCTGTTCAGGTAAGTTAACAGCTCTAAAAGTCACAAGCCCACATGCATGACAGCCTGAATTATACTTTAAGCAACGTCACACTGGTTCAGGTATTTTGAAATAGTTTCGAACTGCTAAATCTGTATCGCTATCATAAAAGATTGTTGTTACCATAATTCATAGCCACAAGAAGTGAAAAGATAGGATTGTATATATAGCCATCACTTAACAGACCTAGCTGGAGGATGACAATTGCATATAGCAGCTTCAAGTTAACAAGTTTCCTAAAAACATTAAATCTATTTCATCTAAATATTCATTCTGTCAGAAAGGTTAATTTTATTTTTGAATTTGAAGATAGCATGTCTCCGCTCTGAACCTTCCCTATGGAAAGCACACGCACACTTCCCCCCACCAAAAAGGGGCAATATTAAAAATAAAAGAGCCTTAACAGCTCCTTCCGTGTCTTACCTACCCACTTTAGTGGCAAGATAGTCTTTTAAATTTCATAAGGGAACACAGATGCAAATTGGAGTTGTAGGAGGAATACTGGCAAGAAAACAGAACAAAAATACCTCCACCTCCTGGTTGCAGTATCTTAACTTTTCCTTCATACGTTGCAACTCTTACCAAATATTACTCCAAACAAATGTTTTCTGCAGACCCTGAATATTACATTTCAGTTATTCCACAGCCATCGCACTGGCAGAAAGCTGCATACATCCCAACAGAAGCAGATATACATGACATCTAGACAAGAAGCAATTGCATTAAAACAAAAGAATCCCACTAGTTTTGAGTGTAACACTTTCTGGGGTATGTATCAATAGGAAATTCTGAAACATCTATTTTAACTAGACAGTAAGGCATATGATAGTCTGAGGAGTGAAAGATCAGCATTTGTCAGATTCTCAGGCTCCAGTACAACCACTTCAAGTAACTACTTTATAAGACATCAGGCATCTTTTCCATACTATCTTCCATAATTCTGTCTACTAGAGTGATATAACGCCAAAATAAAAGATACTAAACACAATACGCACCTTTTCCCGAGGAAGCCCCTTTATTTAGAATTTGTATTGCTCGCCGAATGTCCAAGTTGAAAAGTGCTACAGCAGCAGCTCGCTCCCAGTCTCCTTCCTGTTCCAATGAATTTAAAAAAGGTTCCACATCTAAGTCTGTTCCCTTCTTTATCCACCCACAGAGCTGCAAAGCCAAGGACCTCTCCTCACTCAGATACTGAATAATATCTGCCTGTCTATCAGATCCACCCCTGCTGTGCCTGAGGTTCTCTGTCGTTCCTAGAAATGGGAAATAAGTTAAATTATGCTTAAATCACAATTTAAATTGCAATTGCAATGCAACACTTTGATTTCAATCATAAAGCAGAGTACAAAAGCTGAGTATCGTATTTTAGTACTGTCCTGGTTTTGGCTGGGATAGAGTTAATTTTCTTCCTAGTAGCTGGCATAGTGCTGTGTTTTGGATTTAGTAGGAGAAGAATGCTGATACCACACTGATGTTTTAGTTGTTGCTAAGTAGTGCTTACACTAGTCAAGGACTTTTCAGCTTCTCATGCCCTGCCAGCGAGAAGCTGGGAGGCAGCACAGCCAGGACAGCTGACCCAAATTGGCAAAAGGGATATTCCATACCATATGACATCACGCTCAATATATAAACTGGGGGAGTTGGCTGGGGGGCAGCGACTGCTCCTTGGGGACTGGCTGGGCATTGGTCGGCAGGTGGTGAGCAACTGCATTGTGCATCACTTATTTTGTATATTCTTTTATCATTATTATTATTTTCCCTTCCCTTTCTGTCCTATTAAACTGTCTTTATCTCAACCCACAAATTTTACTTTTTTTTTTTTCCGATTCTCTCCCCCATCCCACTGGGGGAGGGAGTGAGCGAACAGCTGTGTGGTGCTTAGCTGCCTGCCGGGTTAAACCACAAGTACTTTAAATTAACATCACTAAAAACTCTATGGTAAGGAGCAGCACACACAAAATTATTTTGATAAAAATCATGCATCTAAACTTGACGCATATTCCCCACTAAGTCTTTTTTCTTTCCTCTACCTCCTAAGATTTTGGAGGTTCTTGTTACAGTTAACAGCAGTTATCAGTATGTTCAATCTGAAAATGCGTAATACACAGTCAAGCACCTGCTCTACCAGTTCTCTTCTTCTTAGCAAGCATCAACATGCTAGAAGCATTCCCACCACTGAAGAGTTATTTTTTGCTCCAAGAAGCATAAATTTTAATAAGACATATAATGAATAGAGAAGGGAAGAGTCGAATAATAGATTAAACTAATAAAAACTTCACTGAGCATGAGAGACATAATGTGATGCACCAGGGGTGATTACCACTTCAGAACAAGATAGCTTATTTCAACATAGTTATACAAATGTACTTAGTACATTAGCAGTGATTACAGTAAAGTCAGCTTCCTAGAACTACAGCCCTATGTGGAACTTTGAAAAATACAATAGTTATGTGGAGAGCAAGAATTTTCAAACCCAAATGTTTGAAATAGTTCAGCTGAAGATTTACCTCTGAGGATACTTTGTTTTTACTGAAAATTCTGGAAATTACTGTAATATAAACTGTTAACTTACATATATTAAAACACTAACAGAAATACTTTGTTCCTGTATTTTGGAATAGCCTCTTTCAACAATTTTTAAGACAAACCCATGAGTGCATCGTTCTGTAAACATACTACAATAGAACTTATCAAAGTTGTAACATTCTTACCCAAAGATGACTTCACAATTGATTTAATGCCAGCATAAACTAAGGGACCTTTGTTTCCTGTAAGTTTTTGATCCATATCTTCAGTATACTGCTTCATAAGTATTTTCATGTATAGGAAGCTTAATTTTTCCCAAGTGTTTGAAAAACTTTTTTTTTTTTAAATTTCAAGTCACATCCTATTAACATATGCGAAGTATTTACAGGATATTGCATCCTATTTAAAGATTTTCATGTATTTCATATAACTGGTTTACATACAAAGGTATATCACTTCTCTGAGGATATAAACTACAGTAAAATAAAGGATATAATGCAGAGTGTACCAAAGCGATTTCAGCTGAGGATCTTCATTTCCAGCTAAGAGGTGATTTCTCCAAACTTGTTCAGTATCAAGACCATACCTTGACAGAGCTCTGAGCCGCATTTTGGTTGCTATGTCTTTTTCCAAGGAATTAGCCTTTCCCTCTTCTGTACACTCATATAAATGTCGCCCACAAGCCCACATTAAGGATGTCACCGGACTCCATGCAAGAGAAATTCTTTCAAAAACTGTGAAGTCAGACATAGTTCTGTTGGGAGTCACTACTACCATTCGATTTTGACTTGTGGGATGCCAGGCAAATGAAGCAATGTAGTTTTCACACGGTTGGACACTTCTTTCAATTATTGTTGGCTCAGTTTCATCTCCAATAGGGGTGGGAGTATGCTGCATGTCATACAGTCTAATGATATTACTATCCCTTGTTAAAGTAGCTAACAGTCCAGTTCTTGTTGGACACCACGCAACTTTTGTTAAGGGTTTTGGTTGCTCTGTCAAGGTCAAAACAGGCTTTTCAAACTTTCTTAAATCCCATATAGCAACCTGACCTTCATAGAAGGAAGCCACCCGATCATGGAAATAGGGATCGACAGTCACTCCTTGGACAGCCTTGGTGTTCACAAATATTTTTTGGCTTGTGTTCCTCAGATCAAAGATAGCCAGATTTCGATGCATTCCAGCTAAAAGCAGTTTCTGATCCCGTGGAAGCCAACAGAGAGAGAGACAAGCATCGTTCTGTCCCAATTCATACAGTGGCTTTGTTACTACCAGTCCTGCTTCCTGATCTCCTGCTGAAAGTCTTACTTTCTCTGTAGCAACTGCAGTCTCTGGGGCATATTTGCTACTGATATCCCAGATCAATACTGAAAAGTCAGCCCGATGTTTATCTAACCCAGCAGCAAGCCAATTACTATCTAGAGGGTTCCACGCGAGGGTATTGCATTGCCGTGCATGTTTGGGAACAAACTCTTTGCCTATCAAATCTTTAGATTTTGAGTTGTGATCTTGACCAAGGCTAGTAAGTACCACTCGACCATTGGCCTGTCCAACAGCAAGGAGACATTCAGGATCGTACTTTGGATACCAAGCCACACATTTCATATACGGCGTATCTGAATTTATTGACAACAGTGTAGCTGTAGTTTCTTCTGATAACCGCAAGGACCCTGCCTTGAGTTCTGAACTTACAGCGGAGTCAATGTGATAAAGGCTCAATTCCGAATCGCATACAACGAATCTGTCAACGTGGTGCGGGGCCCACAGAATATCAGGTTTGGAGCCACTCATGTTTATGGTAAGTTTACACACAATTTAAGCTCTTGTAAGAAGATTCAGGTGATATCCATGCATATGGAAACTGTTGAGAAAATAATTTGTAGGAATGTTATCAAAACCCAAATTCCTTTGTAATCTGAGATCATCTTTAAACAAACAAAAATACGGTTCTGAATGCCTTTTAGCCCAAGAGTTTAACACATATACATTTCAGGCCAAAACCTTAAGCATTCTCTGCGCTACATCACCTTCCCCGCAGCACACTTTCTTTTTGCTGGTATACACCTACTGAGACAGAACCAGCATAGCCACCTACAAACTGACAGCAGGATTTGCTGTGTTCACAAACTCCACACCAGTATTAAGGAAGAAGGGATTAACTGAGGTGTGATGTGGCATGATATGTGGGTGTGCCGCTGGTAAAGAGGCACTCCCTAGAACATGTAGAATAAAATTTCTCTGCCTAATTGAAATGCACTAACTGACAAAAATTAGAGTCTGTCTGTTTCGTTGGAAGGCTGTTCCACAGCCTAGAAAGGCTTGCCCTCTTTGAAGATTTCTACAGAAATACAACTTTCCACTCCTCATCTTATTCTGTTGCTCCTAACCCCACCTTCTGCCCCAACGTTACCTTGTCTTCATTCGTATTTGGCCTAGCAGCCTTCATAAATGTACATTACTGTTAAATTCCATTTATGCTTTCAGCAGCTGCACGCCCAGAATCATTACACGCGCCTATAAACAAGAAGACCCCACAGATCCTATATAAACCTCTTCCGTAACTGGAAAAAGGGACATACTAGATTGGGAAGCACGAAAAGGGAGCGTTATTTACTTCTCCCGGGCCTCCTTTGTGCGTCTGCTGGTTACGCCCCAGCCCGGCTCCTACGTGCTCCGCGGGGCGCAGGGCCCCCAGGCCGCAGACCGGCCCGCCTCGCCGCTCCCCGCCCAGGGGCAGCGCAACGCAGGAGCCGCGGAACGAGGAGGCCGCCGAGGCCCGCCGGGACACCGCGGCGGCGCGAACGGACCGGAGCGCGGACGAGCGCTACCCTCCCACCCTTCCCGGGCGCGGCAGCTGCTCACCCACCCCGCGGGGCCCTCCAACACCACCGCCGCCGCCAGTGTCGACCCGCCGCCAGCCGGCCCCGCCGCCTGAGAACGAAGAACGGGAAGCGCACGACGGTTTCCGGTTGCGGGGGCAGCGGGGAAGGAAAAACTGTGGCACTTCCGGCGCGCGGGGAAAGAGAAGCGGGTGCGCTTCCGGCGCGCGGGGCGGCAGGGAAGGTGAGCGTCAGCCCACGCAGAGCGCCTTCTGCCGGACGGAGGCGTGTCCTCACTTCCGGCCTCGGGCCGCGCTTCTTTCATTGGTCCGCGGGAGGCGTCCGTCCCCCCGCACCGTGCTGCGGCGGCTGGGGGGGAGTGGTGACGTCACGGCCGGCGGGCGCGCGGTGGGGTCGGGCTGCCCTCAGCCTGCGGCCACGCAGCCTGGCCCGCCTCCGCCTCCCCCGGGCTGCAACGTAGACGTAGAGTGGCCAGCGTAAACCCCCAGATTGGGTTTGGGTGGCTGGATTAAAGTTGAAAAGCTGGGGTTTTTTTTAATGAAAGATACAAGAATTCGTACGGGTGGCTGAACACGGGTCACGCCGTGAGACAGTGACAGAACGCGGGAAGGATCGCTTGGCACCCGCTCAGTTTTTATTTGTTGAAATAGTGCTTTATGTAACGTTGTTCAGTGTCTCTTCACTAAAAGGTTCATGTTGATGAATGTGCCAGTGGCAGGTGGAAAAAGGGCTAACAGTGGCAGCGGTACCAATTTTTACATGTTTGTGAAGTAACTAGTAAGCAGGAACAACTGGAATGTATTAGTTACACTGAAAAATGCAGTGGGTATGAACTCAGATGACAAAACCCCAGGAAATCTCATTCAGTTTGGAGCCTGCTGTTGCCTGTTTGCTTTCCAAATGGCTTTCCAGAGTCCTTCCCATGCAGAAGCAGGGTGTGAAGCACAAATTTTTTGGTACCAGTAGCGCCCTTAGTGTCATGTTCAGCCCTTTCTGCATTTAGTCCCTCTAACTTCTCTCTTTCCAAGTTCTTTTCCCTGTTCCCATCTCCAATCCACGTTTCGTGACGGTGCAGATTACCTTTTTTTTGAAAAACGCTTACAGTTTGGCCAAAATTCAGTAGATTTGCATAACAACTGCAGCAAGTCCATCCCTCTTCCGCCCTCTTTCTCCTCCCCTAAGCTCTGTACGTTCCAAAGTATACCTTACTGCTTTAAAACATTAAGGATGCAGATTCTACTTAACCAAAGAAAAACCTGGTTTTTGTCAGCCTCATTCTTTGGAATGACTGGATTGCTTTGGCTAAAATTTAGGCGGAAAGACATCTGGCACGAATAGTTTCAGTTTACGTCTTTAAAGTTACATAAAGCTATAAACAGCAAAACCAGAGTCTTAAATAGGAAATACTGGGCAACCTTCATAAAAGGGCGGGGTACCAACCTGTCAGTAATTATACAGATGTGTTCTATACACACTCTCTAGATGTGTCCTTTGTTTCATCTCTCTGTTTGAATGTGCTCTGTGATGGGAATTACAAGTGGATAGGGAGTCTAATCCAAGCCCCACAGATGCCAAACAGGAGTCTTCGTTCGACTTTGTAGACTAAGAAACATGCCCGGGGAAGAGCAATTGAGGCCTTATTACCTAGACGTGTAGGATAAACTCAAAATTATCTCACATAAGTAAAAAATACTGAAAAATAGGTATTATTGTCTTCGTTAAGATTTATCATGTGGATCATAACTAAATCCTGTCGGTAATTCTGAGTATTTTTCCTTACAGTCTACATATTATATCAAAGACAAAATGGAAATGTTTGTAAATTCCTAGAGAGCAGTCATTAAGCAAAGCATTTAGTAAAGAGCTCAAAGGAAATGGGAGACAGGACTCTAGAGAGAGATGCTTACTGTGACAGGGATCTCATAAACGTCGTCGTATGTTGCTAGCTCGGTATGTTGACAAAGAGAGGACAGAATTTTCCTGCTCCCCTTCAGTGTGACTGCCTGGACATGAGCATCTCTGGAGTAGATGAAACAGTACAGCAAATACATAGTATCACAGATTCACAGAATGGTTGAGGTTGGGAAAGAGAGTGAGGAGTGAAGGAGAATTTACTCGGGTCAGAACATGAACCTTAGTCCTGAATTCCATTCTGCATAGTTTAAAGCAATGTTACTCAGTTTTCCCTATAGTGGACAGTGTCATTTCTATGATGCTATGCAAAATTAGTATTCCTAGCAAAACCAAATTTTTGCTGTCTAAGAAAAAACAACATTTGTTATTCTCGCTAATTATGAAAGAAAAACATTAAGGATTTGGGAGATTTAAGATCTGCCATGAAAGGGATTAACAACAGAAACAAAGGACTCGGCATTTCCTTGCAGAAATTAAGCTGTTACTGCAATGTTCAATTTGTATACTTTAAAATGTTAGCTGGTCTTCCAGGTTAAGTCACAACTGACTTCTATTAAACTAATTTTTTAAGGTGGAAGTAGGCCAGATTGAATTACCTTTTTCTTTTAAGTATGTACTAGTTATTTTGATTATTACTTCTATAATCTCCTTCTTTCAAGCCTTGCATTAATGCTGTGTAATTTTACAGCCTACATTCTGTTTATATTTGACAGACTTCTCATACCAAACAAAACAAGTACTGAAAAGTAAAAGCAGATGAATATTCTACTAAAACAGAGGATTTATCCAGTAATTTACTGTAACAGCAAATAGTGGGAATGAATTACTTACTAATGGGCATATGAATCATAGAGTAGTTTGGGTTGGAAGGGACCTTTAAAGGTCATCTAGTCCAACCCCCAATGAATATATATAAATGAATAAATGAATACGCCATGCAATAAATAACATACCAGTTTATATTAATGTATTTATAAGCATTTACATATTAGTAAGTTCCATTATGTCATAAAGAAAAATGCCTCATAAAAGAGTGATGATTTGGAATACTTTTTCAGTTTTTGAGTTGTAAGAGACTTTTACATATGATGTTGGTGATTTTTACATGTCCCTTAGGTATTAACTTAATAGGGTAGAATTTATTATTTAAATGAAAGAGAAAAGCTGTTAAAATAGCTGGTAACATTTTCAATTAGTGGTCAGCTCAAAACTACAATGCAGGAAACCCAGGTATTAAACGGGTAAGCATGCCTACCCTACCCCATGTACATTTGTTTGTCTTTCCTCTTAAGCAAATTAGCTGATCTCAGGCCTTTAAAACAGGGAGACATCTGAATTGCAGCATGCTGTTTCTGGCATGCCTGGGTTCTCAGTCAGTTCTTTCCAAACCTGTATGTGATTAGGATTTCAGAACCTGCTTTTCTGCAAGCCATGGAGATGTGCATTTTTACCTTTTCTCCTTTATTTATTATTAACTCTCTTTAAAATTGTCTGAAATAGAAATTATAAGCTGAAATACTAATTGGACGCTTTCAGGTTCTCTCTGAATAACTTCCTTCTTCTGATACAAAGGCTGATAGTTGGCCTGGAAATATTTAGATGTCGCATTTTTAACGTTTTCTTTGGCACTGTTGGAGTCAGGATCGTATTTCCTTATTTTAGGTGCCTCTCATATTTCTTTCTTTTCTCAGAAAACAAAGGAAATGCACAGTCTTTGGCTTCCTTATTAAAGAATTTCCTACTTTCTCTTTTGAATTACAGTAAATAATTTTTAATGGTCTTCCCAATGTTTTCATAGCTTTGCAAAACTTTTTAAAGAAAACATATGATAAACTATTGTTCTTCCATCCTTCCAATAATATCCCTGTATTCAGTGCCTTTATTTTAAAAACATGTGTATGGGCTGGCCTTTTCGATCATTTGTGTTAATGTTTGTTGGCTGTTTTTTCTTGTCTCTAAACATACTGGAGAATTTGTATTATCCAAGAAACTGCATTTCATGTGTTGTATAGTCACGGGGTTTATTAATTTAAGCCACAAATGTGGTCTAATGGTACAACAATTAGTTGGCTTAGATTTCATTCTAATATTCCTTCCATTTTAAGAATTCCTCATAAACCCAGCATTTTTCCCCTTAATAATAATCTTTAGGAACTCAGCAATTGTTTTGATAAATAAAGTAGGCCAAAATGTGTGGAAAAATTAAGCGTAATTCAAATAGAGTAGTCTATCATATATCAAAGGCAAAATTGGCAGCCTGTATTTTCGTGCTTATCTGTTTCATTTTTCATCATTCCACTTCCTCTGCTACTGTTGAAGTGGGACATAGTGACTTTTCCACATCTGTTTCCAATAATCACCTACTGGTTCTTTTTATAACAAAGATGAACTTCAGTTTGTGTGTTCTAACATTTTTCCATAGGAAAGTATGGGACGTGAGTTAATACTTGCAATAATCACATTATCTAACTTTGATTTTAAGAGGAAGTTCTTTAGGTACTAATGAATCGGCAGCTTAAATATATGACATCTTACTCATTTCTTGAGTCCTAATGATGGTCCAAATACAGTACTAACATATACACAAACTACAGAAGAGGCATTTCCTATGTCTCTAGCACAAGAGAGATTCAGAGAAATTTAGAAGTGAAAAATTGTATTTTGAACCAGTAAGTGCTGTTACACTAATGACAGGTACCAAGCAAGTTTAATGGAAACACAAGAGCTATTTGGTGTTTAAGAATGCAAAAGAATTTCACCTTCTCAGAGACCACTGTGTCACAGTTACTAGATCACATGAACTGTTGGGACATGTACATTTTATAATTGATCGTTCTTCTCAGAACGATACTCAGAAATTACATTTCCTGTGTTGATCGCAGAATAAATGCTGGAACAGTATTTGGTTAGTGATGCTGTGAATTTATCAAAAGTTTCTGAGACTTTTAAACTCTTGGATCTTTGCTTCTGTTTTCCACACTGTGATTTTCCACTTTTAGTTTTCCTGTAGCTTTGCATTTGCACCTGCATTTGCACCTTTGTCCAATAGCAGCATCTTTATTTATGCAGAATATTTGTTTAGTTTTGAGATTGTACCTATATGATTATTAATCTTTTCATCACCGTTGCATAATAGCTGCTTTTTATGTTTCCCTGTTCCTTGTAATTGATATGGCTAAATAAACTTAGGCATAAAAAAAAATCATTAAAGATCTAATTCAGCTTGACTTCTGGCAAGTCTCATTTTAATCATACATTTTCTGGCCTCTCAGACATTGCTTACAGTCTGATCAGTGAATTGTGATATGTGAGAATTGCTTTCATGCAGTTGTATCTATCTAAAACTATTTTCAGCAATTTCTCCTCATGGATGGGGTATAAATTTACATTTTTTGTAACTCTGACTGCAGAATATTCCAAGTTTGCTCTATCTACAAGTCTATGAGTTCTTTAAGAATTTTTAATCATATAGTGACCTTGTACAGTGGAAGCTCCATTTCGAGCTTTTCTTCTTTAAAGATCTCTTAAAATTCATAAGAGATCAAGGTATACCAAGGTTAGTTAATGGGTTTTCATATATTAATTGGAAACATTTTTTTCCCTGCGACTGTTTTATGCTTTTCCATATTTGATTCCTGGAAGGCTGGCTTTTCTTTTAGTTTATGTTCATCTCTGAGATTTGTGGTATTTGTGTCATGTCTGGCCAAGGGGCACTAGCCAAACTAGCGAAATCCTTTCAGGAGTACGTAAACAGAACACCTAAATACTACTGAAGTTTTGCATGTTGCAACACGATGTAAATACTGACTTTTTAAAGACATGGCAATTTCTGATTGAGTTATGTAAGTCTACTGCTGCTCTTCCCTTTACAGAAAAAGAAAAAAAATACTGTATAGGATTTGCGGGGCAAGGTTTTGATAGCTGGGGGTGCTACAGGGGTGGCTTCTGTGAGAAGCTGCTAGAAGCTTCCCCCATGTCTGATAGAGCCAATGCCAGCTGGCTCCAAGACGGACCCACTGCTGGCCAAGGCTGAGCCAACCAGCGACGGTGGTAGCGCCTCTGGGATAACATATTTAAGGAGGAAAAAGAAAAACAACGGGGGACAAACTGCAGCTGGAGTGAGGAGTGAGAATATGTGAGAGGAACAACTCTGCAGACACCAAGGTCAGTGAAGAAGGAGGGGGAGGAGGTGCTCCAGGCACGGGAGCAGAGATTCCCCTGCAGCCCATGGTGAAGACCATGGTGAGGCAGGCTGTCCCCCTGCAGCCCGTGGAGGTTAATAGTGGAGCAGATATCCACCTGCAGCCTGTGGAGGACCCCACGCTGGAGCAGGTGGATGTGCCCGAAGGAGGCTGTGACCCTGTGGGAAGCCTGCACTGGAGCAGGCTTCTGGAGGGACCTGTGTACCCATGGAGAGAGGAGCCTACGCTGGAGCAGGTTTGCTGGCAGGACTTGTGACCCTGTGGGGGACCCACGCTGGAGCAGTCTGCTCCCGAAGGACTGCACCCTGTGGAAGGGACCCATGCTGGAGCAGTTCATGAAGAACTGCAGCCCGTGGGAAGGACCCACGTTGGAGAAGTTCACAGAGGGCTGTCTCCCGTGGGAGGGACCCCACACTGGAGCAGGGGAAGAGTGTGAGGAGTCCTCCCCCTGAGGAGGAAGGAGCAGCAGAGACAGCTTGTGATGAACTGACCACAACCCCCATTCCCCGTCCCCCTGCACTGCGCAGGGGGAGGAGGTAGAGAAAATCGGGAGTGAAGTTGAGCCCGGGAAGAAGGGAGGGGTGGGGGGAAGGTGTTTTAAGATTTGGTTTTATTTCTCATTACCCTACTCAGTTTTGATTGGTAATAAATTAAACTGATTTTTTCCCCAAGTCGAGTCTGTTTTGCCCGTGACAGTAATTGCTGAGTGATCTCCCTGTCCTCATCTCAACCCATGAGCTTTTTGTTACATTTTCTCTCCCCTGTCCAGTTGAGAAGGGGTGTGATAGAGCGGCTTTGGAGGGCACTTGGCATCCACCACAGTAATGTAGTCTGACATTGCTGTCATTCACATTACTTCTGTTTTGGATTATGATTACTTAAACTTGCAAAAGTTGTTGCTTGATGGAGCCTAGCAGACTGTTTCAGATGTGCTGTTGCAGCCCTCCATGCCATGATGCGTACCCTTATATGCTGCATACTGGCTTATCTGATTTTAGGTAAGAGAAAGTATTGAATATATATGGAGTTTGAAGCTGGGGTTCAAACTCCTCTCAGTCTATGTAAAATGTGTGTCCTTTTAAAAATATGCCAGATTACACGGATTCAGCAGTGTGATTGCAAAAGTTGTAGGTACAGATTGCAAGACTATTTCCCCTAGGTTTTAGTATTCTGAAAATTCTTTCATTTGTACAGATCATACTTTCATTCTTTGTATATGCTGTGATTATCACTTAATTTGATGGAGGCCCCATCCCTAGAAACATTCAAGGTCAGGTTGGACGGGGCTCTGAGCAACCTGATCTAGTTGATGATGTCCCTGCTCACTGCAGGGGGGTTGGGCTAGATGACCTCTAAAGGTCCCTTCCAACCCAAAGCATTCTATGATTCTATGATTCTATGAATACCTGGACCAAAGGGATCCCAAGGTGTGGATGTTCGAGGTCCAAAGGTAGCCTGTGAACAGAAAGCATGATTTTGAAAGGGTAGAGCAAGGGATATATGTGACTGAGGACAAACCTTTTTATACATTTAGAGCTCCTGTTCTTCTAGGGAAACTCATGAAAGAAAAGGTTTGGATCACTATCAGTAGTTGACTGTTATAGAGAGAACTCCTCTTGAACTATATCATATGTTATGATAAGCAACCTTGGTCACCAGCTGCTTACAAAAATAGATTGAAGTGTACAGGCTTTACAAAGGGTTATTGAAAGGATTTGAAGACAAAATATACTGTATTCTAACCAGGTTCCTCATTGCTGAGGCTGACCAAAGCACTTTTTCAAACTAATAGTTTTTTTCTAGCCACAAAGTAGCTACACAACAGATGATGTGATTGCTGCACATAAAAACTTTGGTCATCTTTGCTTTAAGGTGCAGTGAAGTCAAACATTTTATAAAAATTATTCTAAATTCAAATTTTGGGGTTTTTTTATTCAGGGACAACACAGTGAGCCTGCTCCAAAAGGCAATTGTGGAATTTCGGGAAGCGGACTGCCAGGAAGTAAAGTCAGTCTGTTTTGGAACGGCTACTGTTTTAATCCTTGCTCTGTTTTCTTACAGTTTTAAGTAATAATTTCCCTTCAGACTAATGGGGAACATTTCTAAGGCCAGTATTATACGTGATCCAAAGTGACACAACAAGACTGTCATTTGAATTCTCTGAAAACCCAGAACTGTACTTACTTCAGCAGATCATACTACCTTGCTGATACATTCACTGATCACTTTCAACTTTCATTGACTTTATAGTGTTCGGAAGGTCCATTTATCAGGAATGTGTGAAATGAGTAGTTTCTCAGGATCAGATAGGAACTAAGGAGTAAAACCAGTTCTTCCAGGAGATATCCTCCCTCCTTGAAGCATTGTATCTTAGTCTTTTAATATCTTAGTCTTTAGCTTCCACCTTCTATTACAAGGGGTCAAATGTTTTGCCCAGAGAGTAGCCTTATTTACTAGCTGTGTCATGATTAAATGCTGGATGAGTCACCCAGTATGAAATACTATCATTATGCATTATCATGTAGTTACACCAGAGGGCAGGATTTAGATAGCATAAATATCTTTATAGCTTACATAAATTGAATTCAGCAACTAAATGATCCTTTCGATACATTTATTGCAATCTGATTTTTAAAAGACATAGAATTACGCCTTTACTTACATAGTGTATGAATAACAATGGCACTGAATTAAGATATAGCTAGTATTAGGAACAGTGGTTTTTAAAAGCTGTATAAAATATGTGCTTCAAATTGCATCCATTAGTTGTGTCTCCTAGCCAGAAAAAAAAATCTACCATTCTTTATAGTAACTATTGTAATTCTTATTGAGTGACGAGCATACTGGGCAAAAAAAATGTAAATTTAGGGCAGTCAATTTTGGTTAATATCACTGACCAAACTGATCCAAACTGTAAGTCCTTTGACATATTACATTCATGTACTACAGAATAGTGACCTTCTTTCATACTTTTATAGATCTGTATCACATTTGCATTCGGTTCTGGCTTTCCAAGCTACAGAATCATAATTTACTTTGTCTGTCTTCATACAGAAGCTATCTCTTATCTTTGTCGCTCTCTCTGTTTCTTTTTATTTCTTCTTTACCATTTTTGAGTTGCAGTAACAAGAATAGCAGGAAGTGTTCAAGGAGGATAGGTATTGTACCAGGAAAGAAAGCTGATACACGATTTTTTCCAATAGAAGAGGTGACTTAGCATGAACGCAGGAGATAAAGGCATTTTAACTCGAAATTCGATAGCAACATAAGATGAGTTTTACAGATAAAACTTTTTATTGCTGGCCAGAGCTTTAGTGTGGTCATGTAATGAGAGCATTTAGACAGATTCAGTAGCCCTGGGAGCTAGATGCACTGAGCATCTGGTTCAGAGCATGTGGTTCAGAGCAGCCATTGAAACACTGCTGTACTAAACAGCTTAGCAAGAAGTATTAGTAGTGTTAAAAACAATGCCATAAATCTGGAGGCATTGCTTCCATCAGATTTGATTTCTAAGTGAATATAAAGCTATGAAACTATGTACTGGCAAGACAAGTGAAAAAATAAAGCTCTGAATTGTAAATCTGCAATCCTGTAACAGAACTGTCAAGATGCTTGTTGTACTTCCAAAGCACAGTAAGTAGTGAAGAAGAGCTTAGGCTGTTTCCAGAGACCAATTACACACAACATGTAACAGATCTACGGATTTTCTAGCCAGAGAAATACAACCAAACTTGACCCCATTGCTATCTGAATACTGGATGTTTGTGAGAACTACCAGGTTATATGTGTATTTGACCAGTCAGGGATTGTTATGTCTAAAAATCATAAATATTAACATTTTCTGATCTCTGCCAGATGAGTCATGTTTGCAGGTCCAAAAAAAGTGAGAAATCTTTGAACACAGCTGGAAATCCATTCGCTCAATTCTGTTTTGGCACATAGTGCAGATAACCCTTGACAACTGCTGGAAAAAGCATTCTTCTGTAGCTGACAATCTGTTTCTGGATGGATAGGCTGTTTACAAGTCTTGATCTAAGCATGCATAAGGGTAAGAATAAGTATGTAAACAGTGTGAGTGATCCATGTGACTAATTTGTTACTAATGAAATACTTAATCATCACCGTTGTGTCTGATCCAACAGATGCTGGACGCTGCCAGTAATTATCATTTATATATAGCATTAGCATATATTTAGTGTAAAAGATTGTATTCCAGTGAAACTCTTTAGTCTCAGTTTGTGTAATGGAGGCAACGTTTGTTTGATGAAGACAATTAACCTCGATTGAAGTGACACATGCTCATCCGTCATCTGACAGGAGATGATGTAGAGGTTTCTAGGAAGAAGGCCTTTCAGGAGCAGGCTGCAGCTGCTGGGACAGCTAATCCTTCCTCGGTTGCACTGGGGAAAGAGTGTGAGCAGCAGTGCATGTATGATTTTTTTCTGGTAGTAGCATGTTCCTCCAGCACATTTCATGTTAACAGAGCATGCACAGACTGACAATTCTGTGTAGGAATGGTACTATGTACAATCATATGGCAGATGCACAGCTCTCCCATACAACCAGATTAGGATTATCTCCATCTTTGCTAAGAGCTAAGACCTCACTGAGTTACTTAGTATGTGTTGTCTCACCCTTTAAATGAGTTAAAGTTACATATGCTGTCATACTTGTGGCTCGCAGCACACATGAATAGATCATGGGTGTTGGCCAAGATGTGATTTCTAGCTGAATGTCTTTTGAAAAAGGGCTCTGCCATTGGAGAAGCAGAACGTGGGTACTTCAGAAAGCGTATGCTCTAGCAGCAGAGGAGACCCTGCTCCCAGGCTAGATGAAGGGTGCTTCTACTAGCCTGAATGAAGGCAGAGACTTTTTTATGCTCACTGGTCAGTGATGCCCTTTTCTTTTCCCCCTATTCTTTCCCGTTCACCAAAATTTTAATGGTATCAGCAGGAAAGGTACTCTGCTTACTTAAAAGCTCCTCGTTAGTGTATTCCATTGCTGTTATTTAAACACAAAATGAAAAGCAAAGCAGGCATGGTTTCTGTACAGTTTTCTACAAAGGAACTGAAAAGAGACAGGAAAGTGTGATTATCTACACCATTTTATAATGGCAATGCTTTGTGAAACGCCACTTGCTTCAGTGTCTGTGGCCAGGGAGATCAAATGTTGCAATAACTGCTGAAGGTTTAGGAGAAAATCTTGTCTATAAGATATTCAAATGCATCACTATTAGGGTCTGTAACTGTATCAAAAATTAAAAAAATGAGGATTTGATTAGTGAAGTTTAACTAATTAATTCCTTTTTCCTTGTAGCTTTTCATAGTGCAGAATTTGAAGGTATTCTGAATTTTAGAATGTTACTCTCCTGAGTGGATTGCTTCTTTCCCTGTCTGCTCATAACTGTTTTAACTTCCTTCAAGAAGATTATTTGTATCCAGATTTATGAAATGTGCCTTGTAATACAGCAAGTTGATAAACAATGAAACTAACACTGTTTTCTTTTGAGTCCTACAACCCCTACACTCCCAGCCACACAGATTTCCCAGTAGTTCTGCTTATTGCAATGCACCCAGGTACTCCTCCAGTGCTTGGAATCCTCTTTTGCAGTACTTTTGCTCCCTTCCCATATTACTTAAGTTCCTTGTCTTCATTCCCCTTCCCTGTCCTCACTGCTCCCACCACCCCTGCCAGCCACCCACGTCTTTACCCTCTGTTCTGGTAAGCGTTAGCAAATTATGTGTTTGGTGTGCAGCCTTGGGATCTGGTTGTCAAGTTCATGAGTTCATCTGGACTGAGCAGCCAGTGGAGGAAACTCAGGTAAGGGCTGACTTCTCTTTGCCGTGTGTGTGTGTGCCAGGGTTTGGTGGTGGTAGATGCCACCAAGTGCTGCATTCACTACACGGCTCCTGTTTCTTATTAAAGGTGCACAAACTTAGTATCTCTGTTTTAAATTGGGTAGAAAGTAGCCAAAGAACTCAAAGGCTGACTGCATGAAATTCACTTACGTTAGAAAAGAGGCTCCCAGGATTCTGCAGGAGGGAAAAAATTTTCCCCACCTTGTTTAGTCTGCCATAGGGAAAATATGCCCCATTAATTTTAACAGATTTGGTTTTATATGGGTGTAGTAGATAGACTGCTGCAGGTGTAGTTCAGTGGATTTATAATCACAGAAGGCCGGTCTTTGCTACTTGTGTACTTATAGAAGTCCTTCTTGTTGCCTTAGGCTTCAAGAATCACTAAATGGCTTTAATATTTTCCATTTTGCATTTTTAATTTATCATATGAAGCAACATTAATCTTTTGATTTATAGTTAACTCTCCTTTCTATTTCTCCGTTTTACGCATAATAAAATCTGGATCATAGCAAATCATCAGCCTTGTTAATGACATTTCTTGATCAGGAGACCAGGAATTCTCTGAAAGCAAGTATTTGCACTCTACCATGTTGTGCTCTGATAGCTTTCTAAGGGGCATGCTGTGAAAGAGCTATGCTTGAAACAGAATAAGCAGATGTGCTTTAGCACTTTTTGGAAGTTGAATGCCTTCAAGGAAGACATATCAATGGCAATTGATTGTCATGGTTTAACCCTGGCTGGCAATGAAGCACCTCACAGCTGCTCGCTCACTGCCCCCATAGTGGGATGGGGGAGAGAATCGTAAGAGTGAAAGTGAGAAAACTCGTGGGTTGAGATAAAGACACTTTAACAGGTAAAGCAAAAGGTGTGCACGCAAGCAAAGCAAAACAAGGAATTCATTCACTACTTCCCATCGGCAGGCAGGAGTTCAGCCATCTCCAGGAAAGCAGGGCTCCATCACGTGTAACAGTTACTTGGGAGGACAAATGCCATCACTCCAAATGTCCCCCACTTCCTTTTTGTCCCCCAGCTTTCTATGCTGAGCATGACATCATATGGTATGGGATATCCCCTTGGTCAGTTGGGGTCAGCTGTCCCAGCTGTGTCGCCTCCCAGCTTCCTGTGCACCCCCAGCCTGATCGCTGGTGGGGTGGTGTGAGAAGCAGAAAAGGCCTTGGCTCTGTGTAAGCACTGCTCAGCAATAACGAAAGCATCCCTGTGTTATCAACACTGTTTTCAGCACCAATCCAAAACATAGCCCCATACCAGCTACTCTGAAGAAAATTAACTCTACCCCAGCCAAAACCAGCACATTGGTAAACATGGTATTCACTCTGTTTGTATTAAATAGCCTGATTAAATCTGCAATATTAGAATCAAAGTTTAGAATGTCTATATTCTCTGCCTTTTCATCTTTCAGATGTGCTTTTCCTACAAAACTAAAGAAACGGAAATTACTTAAAGAGAATGCAAAGCCTCAACATTCATATTTTTTTGGTAAGCCAATTATTCCTAAGCTTTGCCCACTACTTGCCATGCTGAAAGTGTCTTCTGGGTAATGAGAGCTATTCATTCCACTGTGAAACTTCCATCAGGTGCTGGAACAAAAAGTGCAAACACAGTCTTTGGGGGTTTGTAAACACAAAAAAAGCAATGAATAGACAACATTACTGTCCTATAGAATTAGATACTGAGTCTGGTTTTGGTGTATATATTTTAAAATAATGTCCGAGACATAAGCTACTGAGGTGATCTCAAGTCTAGAAAATCTGTCTTGAGAAAAGCTAAAGAGTGCAACTTATATGGTATTTAGGCAGAATTTTTTAAAGCTATCCAGTATAGTTGGATGGTTAATAAACAACTGTTTATAAATTTTCAGTCCTAAGTTTTTGGTGAAAGATTGGACCTCTGCCAAAAAATCTGCTTCACTCAAAAGTATCTTTTTATCATGTGTTTTTGAAATGCCCAAATTATTCATATATCATTTGAATTTTTCAACCTACAACTGACACATTTCAATGCTCAATCATATTGCAGTTCAGGGACCTGATGCATCCCAGCGATTAAGCCCGAGTCCTCCCTTCTGCAGCACCGTGCGAAGGAGCTCTCCACCCTGTCTTGCCACCAAGGTGCCAAGGGACGTCTTGCCTCATAGGCAATGCCTGTCCTTTTGCTGGGCATCTGCACAAAACTCCCTCAAGGTGTGTCATGGTTCCTTGAGACTTACCATTGACATACTTTCTCTCACCCCCATTTTTTACTTGACACCGTAACATTCCAGTTTTACTCTGCAGCCTGCCATTAGCTAGAGCAAATATAATTTGCATGCAGCATGCTGAGAGCTACTTAAATGACAGCCCCCTTTTAGATATCCTGTCTGTGTCTGACCTTTCAGAGGGTTTAAAGATCAGAAAGAATTTCTGAGAAAAACAGCTCAAGATTATTATTTTTTTAAAAAATTGTCTTTTATGATTGTAATTGCTGGTGCAATTAGCACCCTTGAGACACGCTTATGGTCCTGGCAGACTCACAAATCCTTAGGTCAGAATTCAGTTCTAACCTACAAAAGTTATTGTACTAATCTCACATCTCTGATCTATCCAGTGCTGCAACATTAACACGGACAAGCTGAAGAGGTGTGGCTGGCAAAGTGATGGGTAAAGATGCAGATTGTCTAGAAGTGAGTTTTTTAATGTAAAATTTCAGTTATTTAAAATGGGAGAACGCTTGTGCTCCCAGACTGACACTGTCCCTTTAATAAAATGGCTTAGTCTCCCACTCAGCCCTGGCTAAGTGCCTGACTATCTTCGTTTAAACTTTGGCCAACTGAGCAGCATTAATGGACCATAAAGGATCTAGATGCAAGGTTATCCATTTAGAGGTGGATAGGCTATTTATTTACAGATTACTTTATTTTGTAAGCAAAACATATTTTCCAGTATGATCTACTGGACATATTTTCTGCACTGACAGCTTATTCAATCCACAATTTGCTTTTTGAATGCCTTCGAAGGTAAGAGACTTAGTTATTTCCTCTCTATTTTTAGAGGACTGCACTGATGGTTTCTGTATGTGTAACTGCTTGATGGACTTGAAAAGAGGATTTAGGAATGTAAGTGTAAATACATTTAATATAGTTACATTTAATATATTATCTTTGTTATTAATGATATTTAAAATGAATTATTGTTAATTACAGGTATTTTTTGTAAATCAGTTTTAATGGAGTTCAGTTTTCTCTAGAAATATGTTGAATCGCTGACTTAAATGTTGTAATGTTCATTTTATTAGTGTATATTGTCATAATAGAATATTGTCTTTATGGCAAATATTGCACACATTCTGTTACAGCCATGTAACATTAATAATACATTCATGTATGGAATTTCATTACTAAGCCATTGTTTCTTAGAAGAATAAGTTGTTCACGCTGATGCTCCAGGCCTAGGTAATATATCTGCATCCCAAAACACCCAGACCTTTGTTTATTCCTACCAGTTAGGGATTTCCAGAAACAAAGTATTTTTTATGTTTTCTATAATATTTCTGCTAATTTAATATAATCAGCTTAATAGCAAAGTATGTTAATAGCAATATGCATTAGTAACAATTTCTTTTACCCTTCTTTGTTAGATGTTCAAATGAAAGCTAAAGATAGCACTGGCTTTTTTTTAAGAAAGAAAAGGGAGCACTGTGTTTGTTCTACCCATATTTCTTCTCTAATAAAACAGGTTCTAATGTACATGTGAGCTACTGTTGGGGTTGTACTGGCTGCTATGCTTAAATCACCTACCCAGTGACTTTTTATAATTGTTTTTTATATGTTGCCTCTAGAATTGTGCTTCCCACAAATATGTATTCTCTATGTAAAGTATCTGTATTTATTTATTTGCATGTATTAATGAAGTATTCACAGGGAGTTTTTTACTTTTAACAGGAAGGAAGAGTCGTCTAATTTGGGATCAAAGTCACTATGAGGAAAAAACATTTTTTCTTTTGCTTTTTACTTCTGGCTGTGACAACAAACCAGATAGCATGTGGGCAAAACAGAAAGAAAGGAAAGAATTCTTATTCTCTCGTGCAAAAAGATGAAGGTAAAACCATTTTCTTAGAATTTCTGATTGACCATGTTGTATGTCTCCACATATTTCAGGATAATCAGCTAGTCATTAACAACTTATGTGTGCATTTATAAAATGTGATTTATTTTGATTATCAGGCCTGGAAAATACTTTGGTGACATTTACTTGGTCATGGACTCCAGTTTGATCTATGATTTTCATTGGCACGCATCTCTCTCTTAAGATAAATGAAAATAAGCCTAATTTTTAGTTGAAAATTGCATGTGGAAAATTTTGTATACAAAATCAACTAAAATGCTAAAACAATCCCATCAAGACCCTAATTTGAAAGTTTTTGTCTGTAGACAGTATTTAATAATACTGGTATGAATTAAAGTAACTCAAATTTAGTTACTTGACTTCTGTAGAATTTCTTGGCATTTACAGTGAAATTTATCCTTAGAATTTTTACTGGGAAGACAGAGGAATCCTTGGGGAAATGATTTGAGGATTGGGATTTTTGCAGAGAATTATCTGAAATCTGTTGTGCAGGTGTGCCCATCATTCATAGATTTAACTTTCTTGTTCCCTTACAGGTGATATGTGTCTCGTTGATATAGTCTTTGTTTTGGACAGTTCAGAAAGTGCCAAAAATCAGTTGTTTGATTTACAGAAGAATTTTGTTCAAAACTTAACTGACATCATTTTCCAGATGAAGCCAGTTAAGTCTCAGAAGTATGATGTCAAGCTAGCGGGTATGCAGTTCAGCAGCACAGTCAGCATTGATCATCCCTTTACAGCCTGGAAAAATGTGCAGAAATTTAAAGAGAAAATCAAGTCTCTGGGCTTTATTGGCCATGGCACCTACTCCTATTATGCAATTTCCAATGCCACTCAGCTGTTTAAAACTGAAGGTCGTAAGAGAAATGTGAAAGTGACTTTTTTGATGACTGATGGTGTGGATCATCCAAACAGCCCTAATGTCCAGGGTATAGCTGCAGCAGCTAGGAGTCTGGGAATACATTTTTTTACCATTGGCCTTTCTAAGACAAAAGTCCAAGAAGAAAAATTGCGCATGATATCTGGTGATTTATCCTCTAAACATGTCTTATGCCTGGATGATCAGAACCTGATAGGTGATGTAGCATTGGAACTGGTGAGTAATGCTGATGTTAATCTTGTCACCCATCTATCCATGGCAGATTTCATTTAACCTTGATAGGTAAGTCCTGAAGGCAGTGCAGAGGTTTGCAGGTGAACCAGGGCTGGAGCTGGCTTCAGGTTTGGAAGTTCAGCAAGGCTGTAAAGATCACGTGGGACATCTGCAAGAGCTGGGCTCCAGCATTGGTACCAGAGAAGGTCAGTAACTATGGGCTTAAGAATTAGCTTCAAGAAAGTCTGCTAAAGCAAACAGAATTTTTTTAATTGACTTGAGTGGGATCAGGTTTCCAAAGTACTGTAAATCTGCCACTGTAGTTATTAATTAGAGGCACTTCGCTCTCTGCCCTTCTAGCACAGCATAAGGTACACATAAGAAAAGGTAGGGAATACTGCTTAATTAATTTCTTAGTTTAGAGTAGACAAAAGTGTTGCTGTGAGAGAGATGTCAGCTGGACTTGACCTTTCTCGCCTCTGAGCAATAATGTGCAAAGTGTTGGGGCAGCCTAGAAAGTGTTTGGGGTTTAAAATTCTAGAAAATACTTTTAAGTAAGAGAAGACTTTGCAAATAATAAATTAAGACAATTTGGAGGAAAATAATTCTTAGAAAATGCAACAGCTTTAATTAGGGAGTAGTCCATACAGACTTTATGTAATATTTTTGTAGTCTCTTAAAAGGTGGTAAATAACTAATTTGGAAAGTTTAAAATAAGAAATGGAAACTTGCTAGTTGATATGTGTAAAAATAAATTATTATGTTGTGAAACTAAGCACATGGCTAGAGATCTCACAGATACAGTAAGTGAAAGGCATTTCTGAAATAATTCATGTTGTTACAAGTCTATGTTTTGTACCTGTGAAGGTATATATTTACAAAAGAAAAATTCTTCCCTGAGACCTCACAGAATGGTGCTGTCGTGAGGAATGTTTTTGTGGTGCATGTCTCTGCTATGTGAGGAGTCAGGACAGAGGGACTTTCCTCCTCCCAGACGCTCTCCAAGGAGTTGTGTGCCTGGACAATAATAGCTCAGCTGCACCGATCACTGATGGAGGGACAGGGTATTTTCCAGCACACGGAATGTGTCTCTGAGCATATGATAATACTTTAGAAGGTAACTTGTTCTCATGGATAAGGCTGATAAAATCACTGTGTCCTTCCCCTGTATATTATGTTAGTAAGACCTTCCATAGTAAGGCCTTTCCTTAGGAATTCTTTTCATAGTCCCCTTGTTAGCATTGTACCTTAATATTGTCCATTTAGCTGCCCCGTTACATCTGATTTGTTTTCTGATCATTATGAATCACATGAAGCAACCCTCTATTCCTACCGGAGAACCCTTTTTCATACAAGTAGTTCCACAGTCTGGTTCTTACCACTGTAAGGAAGGGATGAAGGATGAAGGTATTCACATTCTTTACCATTCATCTTGGAAATTCTGTAAACTATAGAAGAAAAAAGGTTAAATTAGTACTCTGTTAAATTAAATCTATATGAAAGTAATATTTTCCTTTCCTTTTCAGGAAGCCTTGCTTCGGAAGCAGGTACGATTTTTGAGTTTTGTGTGTTTTGATTACTCTTATTCATACTAGATCTCCTGATGTCTGTTTCTTCTATAATACAACAACACTCCAGGATTAATCAACCTTCCTTCCCTGAGTAAAGTTTCTGACCATGGTTGCTTTTATTTTAACTTTCATCCATTTCTTCCATCCCTTCTCCTGAGAAATCTACAACTTCTATGCATTAGTGGGTAGTATCAACAGTAAGACATAAAGTACTCTACCTACCAGAGTGGAATAGGACTAGTACAACACATGCAAGTTCATTAGTGGTCTCATTAGAAAACAATAGCAATGNCAGATTTTTTGCTTTAGAAGTTTGAAATAATACATTTGAAAAATGTCCTCCTTAATGTTTCTATTAACCTTTTAGTGTATGCGGAAGAACTGTGAGTGTGAAAAGGGAGTAAAAGGAGACAAAGGTGATTCTGTAAGTATACATTCATCTGAAAAGCCTCCAGAATCTTAATTTTATTCATTGAGATCAATGT
>VYZW01014865.1:85375-101726 GCA_013401315.1 Balaeniceps rex
AAACATTTATGTAAATGCTTGGAGACTGGGTTTTTGGAATTAAAAAAAAAAAAAGATCAGAAAATGTAATCTAAATATAAAAAGAAAAATGTCAAAGATCAGAAATAAAGCTGCTGGAAGGAAAAAGAAAGTTGAGGGTTGAATAAGAGGTTAAGTAGAAAGAATGTGAAATTGTTTACCACAAGCACAAATAGATGTGGCAATCATTAGCTTTAAAAAACTTACCACAAGGAAGTTTACTTTTAAGCTAACTATAACTTGCAAGGGCTAAGGCTTGATCAAAAAAAATCTCAAGATAGGCTCTCCAAGAAGCTAAAAAAAATTGTACACTTCAATGACTTGATTCTAGAGCCAAAATTTATGTTGCAAGCTGGACCATCATAGCCAGAACAGAAACAGAGATAATCCCATNGCCTCTCTGTATCTTTGTATTCATTAGAAAAATGCCTCATTCAATTTTATGGAAACATTTTGTGGAAATGGGAAAAGTAGACTCATATGTCTACTTTTCATATGTCTATTAATATGTTAAACCACCAGTGGAACACATTAGTAATTTTCTTTCTTCATTCCATTTGTACAATCTCACAATTGTTATGCAGGAAAATATCAGACATCACAGTAATGAAGTCTGAATACAGAGAGGATCTCTAGAGGCAGCACAGTCAGGTGGAAAAATACAGCAAAACTTATTAGATATTAAATATACTATCCTCTTACGACGTAGGTTGGCAATTTTGTAGGCATTCTCAGAGAGAAAATGTATCTATCGTGAGTAGAGCAGACCATATCTTCTACAGACCATATCTGATGATGCCACTCTCAGGTCCTTAAAATCTACTAAACCTCTTGTGCCACTGAACTGCTTGCACAGTCTTTAATGCATGTAGTGTAATCAAAATGTCTTGTTTAGCTGTTAACCTTTTGATTTCTTATAAAGGGTGAAAGAGGAGAATGTGGATCTCCAGGAATAAAAGGGGAAAGAGTAAGTACAACTTTTATTTGAACTCTTTCACGTTGATGAAGATACTAGATGTATCATGTAATATATTCATAAACATAGCTTGTAAAGATTATTGTAAATTTGGAACATCTTATAATTCCCTGGTAGTAGAGATACATTCATAGTAGAAATACGATTTGTAGAAACTGAACCCACAGTTCACCATATTCTTTTTTTCCATTTTGCAGAAGAAATGTAGTCACTTACCTAAAACAAAAGCTGTCCTGACCAATGCCAAGCCCTACTTACAAAGGACTGACTGTGTTATAGAGTTCACCAGATTTTTTTCCTTAAAATGTTCATTTTAATTCAAGCGTATAAAGTTATATTACAATAGAAGCAGGTTCTTACACAACCTGAACAACTTTCAGGTCTACCAGCCCATCTGTGCTGATATGCATTCACACTTCTCTCTAGTCCTCCTCTTTTTAACCTGAAGTGCAGAAGTGATACAAGTAAATACAGCTTTTTACCTGTTTTTTACCCTCTGAAAGATGGAAGGATAGTGTACTCCTGAGTGAGATAATCATGTATCTTGAGTTCATGTAAGCAGGTTTGTACGAGTACTACAAACCACTGATTTATGGTTTGAGTTGTTAAGTACTGCCAACTAGATTGCAATTGCAATCATTCTATTAAAGCACATTTCTTCAGTTTTAACATCCATGTTATGCTTACCTTTATCAAAGACCAACTTGAAAAGTTTGTAGTTCCTGGAACCTGTTATTTAATGATGAATTTCAGGTAGGAATTAGGAAATATTCAAAGCAGCAGTATTTGTTGCAAAGAAAAAAGGGCATTATACTATAATAAAAATCTGAAGGCTGAGTATATCTTGTGAGATGTTGGGGTTCAAAATGGCAGCAAGTGAGTCAGAAAAGGCTGAAATATCAATGAAGAAAAAGAAAGAGTTGCATCTCTCAGAGGAATAAAGAAAGATCATAACTTCTTTGTCCAGGCAATATGTGAGAAATAGCACAAGGTTATGTGAAATGTCTACTAAGATAAAAGGAAGCTGTTCAGAAGCTGGCAAAGAACATAATCAAAGCAGCCAGGAAATCTGGATGTAGAAAACATATGCCAGGGCTGCCGGAAATTTGCTTGTTTCATTTCTGTTGAGGACAGTGATAAAAAAAAAAAAGTTTGACATCTGCAGAGGATCAGAGATTATAATGGATTATGGACTTCAAGAACTTAGTGAACAAATGAAAATTACCGTCACTTCCAGAATTCCCAGTTTCACATTTACAAATGCAGAAGATAGAACAAAATGATTCTTTTTTTTTTAATGAAAGTAGTCTATGCTGGACAAAATCATCAGAAACAGAACATACATGGCCAAATGTAAATTCAATATTCTGAGGTGGATCTTTAACTGCAGTGATGGGTATTGAAGCATAATTGGCAGTAGTGTTGTCTGATTTGAAAATGTTCCATTTTTCCCGTGCTGCTTTCCAGTCTCACTAATCAGGCTGACTTCAGCAGTGGTTTTGATGCTGTGAATCTGAGTTTCTTCAAAAGCTAATCAGGCTTGAAATTTAGAAAGTTTGCGTTCGGCTTTGAAATCAAAACTGACTCCAATCATATGTCTGTATTCTACCAAAAGTAGCTATCATCGCATCAACATATTGTTGTTTGTGCCATCCATTGTAGTAGTTTTGTAAATGGGCTAGAACTGAATGGGGTTATTTGCCCTCTCTGATGGCTGATGCTTGGCCTAGGAGCAAATGCCAGAGAGTAGAGAATTGTTAAAAAATTCTGAATCTGAATCTGTAGGGGAAGACAGTTGATGGAGTGGCTCGCTAGAGATAAGCCTGAGGGCAGCACACCAATGTTTGAGGGATGGTGTGCTAGCGAGGTCCTTCAGTCTGCTGTCTCAGTGGAGGTAGGGGATGGAGATCCACGTGGCAGTAAAGACGCAAGAGTTACTGATGTGTTAGAAACCACGGAAGTGCCTGAGAATGGTCACGTAGGAATTAGGGCTTCTTCCCCCCAAAAGGTGGTGGGATCAATAGCCCAACCGAAGTGCATCTACACCAATGCACGCAGCATGGGCGACAAAGAGGAGGAGCAACGAAGCTAGTGAAGGGTCTAGAGAACAAGTCCTATGAGGAGCGGCTGAGGGACCTGGGGTTGTTTAGCCTGGAGGAGAGGAGGCTGAGGGGAGACCTTATCGCTCTCTACAACTACCTGAAAGGAGGTTGTAGCGAGGTGGGTGTTGGTCTCTTCTCCCAAGTAGAAAGTGATAAGACAAGAGGCAATGGCCTCAAGTTGCACCAGTGGAGGTTTAGATTAGATATTAGGAAAAACTTCTTCACGGAGAGGGTTGTCAAGTATTGGAACAGGCTGCCCAGGGAAGTGGTGGAGTCCCCATCCCTGGAGGTATTTAAAAGACGGGTAGACGAGGTGCTTAGGGACATGGTTTAGTAGTGGACAGGTACAGTTGGACTCAATGATCGTAAAGGTCTTTTCCAACCAAATGATTCTATGATTCTGTGATTCTGAGCTGGAAACTGTTTTGCAGCAGGAAAACTATGATACAGTTGCGATCACGGAAATGTGATGGGATGACTCACACAACTGGTGTGCTGCAATGGATGGCTATAAACTCTTCAGAAGGGATAGGCAAGGAAGGAGAGGTGGTGGTGTAGCCCTGTATGTTAGGGAGTGTTTTGGTTGTCTGGAGCTTAATGATGATGACAATAGGGTTGAGTGTTTGTGGGCAAGAATCAGGGGGAAGGCCAACAAGGCAGATATCATGGTGGGACTCTGTTATAGATCACCCAACCAGGATGAAGAGGCAGATGAAATATTCTATAAGCAGATAGGAGAAGCCTCACAATTGCTAGCCCTTATTCTCATCAGGGATTTCAACCTACCAGATGTCTGCTGGAAATACAATACAGCAGAGAGGAAACAGTCTAGGAAGTTCCTGGAGTGTGTGTTAGACAACTTCCTGACACAACTGGTGAGTGAGCCAACTAGGGAAGGCACGCTGCTGGACCTGTTGTTTGCGAACAGAGAAGGACTGGTGGGTGATGTGATGGTTGGAGTCCATCTTGGGCATAGCGATCACAAAATGATAAGAGTTTTCGATTCTTGGAGAAGGAGGGGGGTCAGCAGAACTGCTACCTTGGACTTCCGGAGGGAAGACTTTGGCCTGTTTAGGAGACTTAGTTGATGGACTCCCTTGGGAGGCAGTCCTGAAGGGCAAAGGAGTCCAGGAAGGCTGGACATTCTTCAAGAAGGAAATCTTAAAGGCGCAGGAACAGGCTGTCCCCATGTGCCGAAAGACATGCTGGTGGGAAAGAAGACCAGCCTGGCTGAACAGAGAGCTTTGGCTGGAACTCAGGAAAAAAAGGAGAGTTTATGACCTTTGGAAGAAGGGCAGGCAACTCAGGAGGACTACAAAGATGTCATGAGGCTATGCAGGGAGAAAAATAGAAGGGCCAAAGCCCAACTAGAACTCAATCTGGCTACTGCCGTAAAAGACAATAAAAAATGTTTCTATAAATACATTAGCAACAAAAGGAGGGCTAAGGAGAATCTCCTCCCTTTACTGGATGTGGGGAGAAACATAGTGGCAAAGGATGAGGAAAAGGCTGAGATACTTAATGCTTTCTTTGCCTCAGTCTTTAATAGTAAGACCAGTTATTCTTGGGGTACCCAGCCCCCTGAGCTGGAAGGCAGGGATGGGGAGCAGAATGAAGCCCCCATAATCCAAGGGGAAATGGTCAGCGACCTGCTACAACACTTAGACACACATGAGTCTATGGGGCTGGATGGGATCTACCCAAGGGTACTGAGGGAGCTGGTGGAAGTGTTCACCAAGCCACTTTCAATCCTTTATCAGCAGTCCTGGCTAACCAGGGAGGTCCCAGTTGACTGGAGGTTAACAAATGCAACACCCATCTAGAATAAGGGCCGGAAGGAGGATCTACAGGCCTGTCAGTCTGACCTCAGTGCCAGAGAAGGTCATGGAGCAGATCATCCTGAGTGCCATCACGTGGCACATACAGGACAACCAGGTGATCAGGCGCAGCCAGCATGGGTTTATGAAGGGCAGATCCTGCTTGACCAACCTGATCTCCTTCTATGACAAGGTGACCCACTTAGCGGATGAGGGAAAGGCTGTGGATGTTGTCTACCTAGACTTCAGTAAAGCCTTTGAGAGCACCTCCCACAGCATTCTCCTGGAGAAACTGGCTGCTCGTGGCTTGGATGGGCGTACTCTTTGCTGGGTAAAAAACTGGCTGGATGGCCAGGCCCAAAGAGGTGTGGTGACTGGAGTTAAATCCAGTTGGCGGCCGGTCACAAGCAGTGTTCCCCAGGGCTCAGTGTTGGGGCCAGTTTGTTTAATATCTTTATCAATGACCTGGACAAAGGGATCGAGTGTACCCTCAGTAAGTTTGCAGATGACGCCAAGTTGGGCGGGAGTGTTGATCTGCTTGAGGGTAGTAAGGCTCTACAGAGAGATCTGGACAGGCTGGATCAATGGGCTGTGTCCAATTGTATGAGGTTCAACAAGGCCAAGTGCCGGGTTCTGCATTTGGGCCACAACAACCCCATGCAATGCTACAGGCTTGGGGAAGAGTGGCTGGAACGCTGCCCGTCAGAAAAGGACCTGGGGGTGTTTGTCGATAGCCAGCTGAGTATGAGCCAGCAGTGTGCCCAGGTGGCCAAGAAGGCCAATGGAATCCTGGCTTGTATCAGAAATAGCATGGCCAGCAGGACTAGGAAAGTGGTTGTCTGCCTGTACTCGGCACTGGTGAGGCTGCACCTCACCTGCACGAATACTGTGTTTGGTTTTGGGTCCCTCACTACAAGAAAGACATTGAGGTGCTGGAGCGTGTCCAGAGAAGAGCAATGAAGCTGGTGAAGGGTCTAGAGCACAAGTCTTATAAGGAGCGGCTGAGGGAACTGGGGTTGTTTAGTCTGGAGAAAAGGAGGCTGAGGGGAGACCTTATCGCCCTCTAAAACTACCTGAAAGGAGGTTGTAGCGAGGTGGGTGTCAGTCTCTTCTCCCAAGTAACAAGTGATAGGACAAGAGGAGATGGCCTCAAGTTGCACCAGGGGAGATTTAGATTGGATATTAGGAAAAAGTTCTTCACAGAGAGGGTTGTCAACCATTGGAACAGCCTGCCCCGGGAAGTGGTTGAGTCACCATCCCTGGAGGTATTTAAAAGACAGGTAAACGTGGCACTTAGGGACATGGTTTAGTGGTGAACTTGGCAGTGCTAGGTTAACGGTTGGACTTGATGATCCTAAAGGTCTTTTCCAACCTAAACGATTCTATGAGTGTGGCTGCGTTAAGTATCACTGCTAAATTCGTCAAGGCTATTACAGGTTCAAACTGTGACACATGCCTTGAAAAATGCAGCAGTCTGCTGGTGCCTCTGTGCGTGGAGATGTTGCTACTTAAAGAGAAGAAAGAGAAAAAAAAACCCATAAACTATTTGCTGAAAGATATTTTTGCTTTAGAAACAAATTATAACTGAGTCTTCAACTGGAAGTGAAATCCCATAGAATATGCATTCTGGTGACTGCAGAAAAAACAGTGCAGCAGGAAGATTTGTGAACAATCTACAGTGGCGGTAACTGGCAAGAACTCATTAAATGGACAAATGACAGTTAACAGAATGAAAAAATATGGCATTTTTTTTGATGCATTTTTTAATGTTTTTTGTGATCTATTAGTGTGATTGTGCCATGCTACTGATCAGCAGTTTGAGCTAGTGAGACAAAGTTACCTGAAGTTATTCTGGTGTAAGCACTGCAGCATTTTTTTAAGAATTCCATATCTAATATACTTCTAGAAATTTAATTTAAAGACCTGTAGCAAATAACAACTAGTTAATCAAATAGCTGAGATGTTAAGTAGCCATCCACAATGTTTGTTGTATATGAAAAGTATTTTAACCAAATATTGGGGATGGAATGTAACAGGCAATTACTGAATACAGAATGAGAACAGCAGTGCTCTGGAGGGAGAATTAACTCCCTAGAAAATGCTTGAACAGAATATGAGTCATTACATGTACGCTGTGGTTTTCAATACTTTAAAGCAGATAATTACAATTTCCTATTAATCTGATAATTGAATCTTATTTTTCCTCAGGGTTTGGAAGGTCCTTTTGGCCCTAGGGGACCTCGGGGACCTCAGGTAAGGGAACTAAAAGCTACCAAATAAAAAGAAAACACATTATATTCTGTAAGTTTCTTCTACATACAACCTGTCAACTCTGTGGAGAGCAGCACATTTGGTGCATGAGGCACCAAGACAGCAGAGTCTGGCAAATATTTGTCTTTTGGAAATAATTTTCAAAGAAAAAATCTTGGCTGCTGCTGCTGCTGCTTAAAGCTACTCAGAGGTGTGTGGCCTGCTTGGGCTTTCCGACTGCAGAGCTCTCCTCTAAGAGTAATTACCATGGGAACTACAACCTGCTTAACAACTAAAAGGAAGATAGCATGCAATGAGCTTGAGAATGATTTATCTGTATTTTTATTAACAGAATATATTATGTATTTCTATTAGCACACCCTGCCTCAAGCACATTGCCGTTTTACTGCTGGGACATTTGTCCATCTCACATCATGATCATAATTTTTCCCTTGGAAGAATAGCTTATAAAAATGTGATTTTTCAAAGTCTCTTTTGGAAATGCTTTTCAAGTACTAAGAGATTGTGAAGAAATATGTTGGTTTTTTATATGACACCAAGATACTAAGAGAATAAAGTGGAGTTTGCTTCTTTTGAAACAAACAAAACTGCAAGATTCCTTTTAGTAAATAGTACTCAATTAAAATGCATAAGCCAAGGAGTAAGGCCATATAACTGTGAGTTTGTGCACAATACAGCACTTGGGACATCACTGTACTCTTATGGGACAGTTATTCCCTAGTTTGTAAAGTTATGCTTTGAGCATAATTTGGAACACTAACTGTATTCATTTCATTCACTGTTTTCCCCCCAATATTTTATTTATGGTCGTATAACTGTTACTTAGGTGTGTGATTGCATTTTTGCATGCTTTGTGCAAAAACTGCAAAAGGAAAGGAGAGAATAAATATTTTTTTTTCTGACTGGAAATCCATGGGAGACACAAAATCACAGATAGTCCAAAATTTTCATATCTGTTTGTGAGCCAAACTGCAATATTTTGGAGGATTTACTATAGCTATTAATGATGGTAGCTGAAAGGGATTATTTTTTTTTCTTTTTGGATAGTCATGTGTTTCCTGTAGTTTATCATATTTAAGAAAGAGAATGAACACACTCTGAGCACATTTTTGTTTCAGCAATGAAACCAATACATTTAGATTTGGGCCAGTTTGTGTCTTTTTGTAAGCATAAAATTGTCCACAGTTACCCAGCATTTTTAGTACAATAAACTGTAATTTTGTGATCTTATTCATGTGATAGCTCATGTTTTTTTTTCTCCAGTCACTTAAAAAACTTCATGAGGCTTCCACTTCATTTTGATTATCAGCTCTGTTAGTGGTCGTTTGTCGTGGTTTAGCCCCAGTCGGCAACTAAGCACCACGCAGCCGCTCGCTCCCCCTCCCCCTCCCCGGTGGGATGGGGGAGAGAATCGGAAGGGCAAGAGTAAGAAAACCCACGGGTTGAGATAAGAACAGTTTAATAATTGAAATAAAATAGTAATAATAATGATAATAATAATAATAATAATTGTAATGAAAAGGAGAACAAGAGAGACAAACAAAACCCAGGGAAAAGAAAACAAGTGATGCAACCGCTCACCACCCGCCAACCGACACCCAGCCAGTCCCCGAGCAGCGATCGCTGCCCCCTGGCTAACTCCCCTCGGTTTATATACTGAGCATGACGTCATATGGTATGGAATAGCCCTTTGGTCAATTTGGATCAACTATCTTGGGCTGTGCCCCCTCCCAACTTCTTGTGCGCCTGGCAGAGCATGGGAAGCTGAAAAAGAAAGTCCTTGACGAGTCTAAACACTACTTGGCAACAACTAAAACATCAGTGTGTTATCAGCATTCTTCTCATACTAAATCCAAAACACAGCACTATGCCAGCTACTAGGAAGAAAAGTAACTCTAACTCAGCTGAAACCAGGACATCGTTGCAACAACGTTGACTGATCTGACCCAACTGGGCAGCCCAGCAGATGTCAGTGGGATGTTCACTGACTCAGAAGTCGGTGGAGGGTTTCAGTAAGAGTTAAGGCTTTAACACCAGACTTGGGTTAATCTATTAATCCTGTGAATTTACTGCTCTTCATCATTATCAGACCTACTTTTTGCAGCTGTTGTACCAGCCACTGTATTGGTGAAGGGATCTCCTCAAATGTCATTGCTCCAGACAGAGTACCTTACCTGCTCTGTCTCTTCCAAAGAGCCATTAATTATTTCCTTGTGTGAGGGGACACAATGGTTGTCGTGATGTCAGGGAATTGAAATTAATCTCAGCTCGTCATCAGAGACAGATGTAGGGGAAGTGATTTCTTACAAACGGAGCTAAATAGACCATGACAGCTTAGTTTATTTGCTTGGGCAGAGGAGAGAATATGAAAATATGGCAAAGTCAGGAGAAGGAGAAGAAAGGAATGGAAAGCTTCAGATAAAACAGATGCAATTCACATAGAGTAGTAAATATCCTTTCTGCCAGCACTGGTTATTGAATATTAACAGTATTTAATATGACAATATAACAATAAGACACAGAAAACTCTTGTCTTTTAGAGCTTAGCATTGTGCTACGTTTTACTGTACCCTCCTCAGGCCAAATTCAAAAGAAGCTTTACATGCATCTTCAAAGGCAACTCATTCTATACTTTGACTTTTGTGTAGGGTATCAGTGGACCTCCCGGTGAGCCAGGCCCGAAAGGCATTCAAGGAAGCAAGGTAAGATGTAGCTGTATATGTGTAGATGTTATTTGTATAGGGAGCAAGGGTGCAGAAACTCTGTGTAGAATCTTTATACTGTACTATCCTTTTTCCTCAGTAGTTTTTTGTTAGTGGTGTCCTTTGCACAGCAATAATTTATATCACCTGCTTGGTGCACCATAGTGTCGTCATGTTATGAAAGCTTTTGTGTCATTGGCACATACAGCCAGGTCTCCATCTGGGTCTCCAAGCCCAGCCATCAGAGCTTGGGAGAGCATTTTGTAGGGCCACAATAGGGTGCTACCAAGGACCTGCCTAGAGCCACAGCACTTAGGTTGGAATTTAAATCACCTAAATATGTGTCTTGGCTTCTGCCATCACTTGGGAAGTTTTTTCTAGAATATTTTTGGCTAAAATGCCTTGTGTTTAAAGATTTTAAGTAATTCTAGATGGTGGTTATAAAATCTTTAGATTGAGTTTTTAATTGCTTGTATACTGTAAAAATGCAAGACAACTGAAATTGGTCGAGGTGTAGGATTTGATGATGATTAATGCCTTAGTTATATTTCAAATAGATCATTTAGAGTTAATGACTACAGCTTGTCAAGCGAAATCAGTTGGATAAAGTATCTGATTAATTTTGGCAGTCCTCTGGTTTGCAAACCTTTGGGAAATTGCTTTATGTGAATACAGTTGTCTTTCCTGTGGGACAGCTAGTAACATCATTGTTCGGTACAGAAAGATCTTTCATGTATCATGTTTGAAAATGTAGGGTCTAATGACAAAGCCTTTCTACCACAAGATTATTGATAGCTTGGTTAATACAATGCCATATCTAAGTTATACAAGGCAACTAAATTCACACAAAGCAATTTGCCAAAGATGCAATATTTAAACACTCATGTTTTGATTCTTAGGCAAGGATTTCATTTGAAGATTCACAGAAATAAATTTAGATATGGGAAAAGTTTATGGTAAAAAGTTTGGAATACTGGCATCCATCATGATTTTCCTCTTCCTGACAAATGCTTTTTCATGCTTCTTATTTCTTCATCTTCTCAACAAAATGCTTGATTAAGAAAGCTGCTACAGAATATTTCAGAAGTGGGGAAAGGAAGAGGATGATGGGTCTGAAAAAAGCTATTTGTATGTGTGGTGGAAAACTCATGCCTCTCTCTAACGTCAGCACAGCAAATGACAGTAATTTTTTTATCTGTCATTTCACACAGATGAGTCCAAGATAGTACTACCAGATACTTTTATTATACACTAACCTGTATTTGTTGAATGTTGTTTGTCCTCCTGTCAGTCTCTTCACACACTTTAATGTCTGTAAAATACATGCAGCTCTCTCTAGAATTCATCTACCTGGATATAATATTTATGGTCTCTTGTTATACTTTAGATGCAGATTTTCAGTATGAATAAGAAAGTTCCATCTTTTTTCAGCTTCCAACTCTGCAACCTGCTGTTTAAAGTCTACAGTCGAGGTTTTTCCAGGCTCAGACATATATCATAACAAAAATTTTGCCAGACAAGCTTGATTAACACACTTAGGTAATTATACTTAAAGAATATAGCAGAAACATATGTATGTTTAGAGGTTATCTCTTGTCCATACCTAGCACCAAAGCTAACCTTTGGCATTTTGGAGCTTATCCGAGATGAATGAAAAATTTTTTAATGATCAGTACAGATAATCAGTGGTTGTTTACAGCTTAATAAACACCCATTCAGCTAGTAAAGGTCAAGGCCTTTTTTGGTTCAGACACATAGCAGGCTTCCCAATATCTTTTGTCCTTACAGAAGGATTATTCAACTGCTCTTTTAAAATTAGTTTTCATGACACATAATACAATATCTCTGAAAAGTGGCAGTTATTTATAACTGTCTTGGATAAAATAAAGTCTATTCTTAGTGCAGTTCCTTATACCCATGGCCTTTCCATGCTAGTACTTTCTGCTTTTTGAGCTGAACTAGTGACTTCACCCCGGTTTAGCAAAGCTAAAGGCAGTTGCATGGCATTAGTATCGATGTGACATAACGCAGAACACCGCCGCTGAACACTTTTATTCATTGTTAGTGAGCCATGTTGAGGTTTGAAAGAGGAGATTCAGTTCCTCAAAATATAAACTCGGCATCAAGCTCAGCCTACAGATGTTTTGGGTCTCATTTGTGAAGTCTACAGTTCACTCGTATATCTGGCCAGCTCAGTCCATCCCACACCTCTGTAAGTCAGTGCCATACCCAGTCTCTTGCTTTGCAGTGCCAGATGGCAGACACAGCTGGGGACAGTGTCATCTGTGTGCTGTCTGGATGCCACTGGCTCTGGCAGCGACCAGCAGGAGAGGGTTGGTGGCATTGCAACTTCGACTAATTTAATTTGACTTGTCTGAAGCAACGTAGCATGGAGTCCAGGAACATTGTCCAAGAAGTTACTTAAAAGAACTTTTCATACCTTACTTTTTCTGTTACTTATATGCATTTTCTTACTCTCTCTTAAGCTGCTGGCTGGTCTATCAGTGTAAAGTCTTACTGGTTGCACAATACTCCCATCCCTTTTCATTATATTGCCTTATCATATTGCCAGTAATGAGTTGAATCTCTCTCAAAGTCCCCCTGCCTGCTTTGAGCAGCTTTCCACTGACTACAACAGGAACTCAGCCAGCCTGTTTCCATGTAGACTCCTAATTTTAGGAGTGATCATATGGAGCTGAATCACATCCTTAACCTCTTAAAGTCTTTCTGATGCACTTTGCAATCAGTCCTTATCTTTAATAACCTCTTTAATATACAAGCAAACTTCGTCACTTTACTTTTCACCCTCTTTTCAAGTCATGTATGAGCATGTCGAACAACCTATATCCTGCACAGAATGCAGCTCAGCGTGGCATTAACTAAGACCAGTTTTTGCTATTAAGCAAACTTTAAAAACTTGCATTTCTGCAACGTTATAACCTCTCAAAAACCTCTAAATAATTTTATTACCGTATATACAAACCTTCTCCGTAAGGAGGCTGAGGCATTTAAAATGACAAATTTGAACTCAGCTTCTATAAAAAAAAAATACATGTTAACTCATCTTATATTATTATTAATTTACCTGATAAATATATTTCCATTTAACCAAATGCTGAACTTACATGTTAACAGTAAACCTACAACACACTATAAAACATAATAACTTTAAGAGAAAAACATTAGAAAGCAACAGGACATTTCACTCAAACACAGTTAGGAGTTGGGAACTGGCTATTTTCACTGTGCATCTCCTGTCTTCTGAAGCAGTTGTCTTGGTCCTGTTCCCCAAACATGTCCTGAACAAAGGACCAGGATTATTCTGTTTGTTTTCTGTTATACTGACTTTCTATTGCCTATTGGCAATGTTTCAATAGAAAGATGTTAAATTTACAAAAGAAAAATTATATTGTTAAAGCCAAATCCTATGTTATTTTCTCTCTCTCACTAACTTAAAATAACAAGAAAAAACACCATTCACAGCTGTGCTTTATATTTCCTTAGATGCTTGCTTCACTTTAAGGTATTCTTCAGCTTCATCAGCCACCACATATTATCTTCATTGCAACACAAAACAAAAACTTGAATCAAAGTGTACCATATACCTCATTCCGCTATAAAACACATAAAGAAAATTACAAAAACCCCATAGGAAAAAATTTTGTAGTTCTTTTAAGTTACCACACACAATTAATTAATTGAATTTGAAGAGCATCAGTTTATAACCCTGGGTCTAAGGTAGAGACACTCAACTCTTGTCAAACTGCAGCTTGTAGGAGCAAGGAACTCGGATTTTGTGTTCCTTGTCTCACTAAGAATGCAAGGATGGCCCATGATACAATTTTGCTGGCTGATGCAACCATTTCCAAAAACCCAGAAGACACTATCTCACTTAGAGAAAGACTAGTGTAAAGTACTAGACTAAAGTACCAGAAACAGAAAGTTGGCAAAGAGAAAAGCCATGCCACCCTTGGTTCTGCTCCAGTAATATCCCGTATTCCTGCCTAGATGGCCAGGAATTGGCTAGATGGCTGGTTAATAGGTGGTTTGGGGATTAAATCAGTTGTGGTTGCTTTTGCTTGGTTTGCTTCTCAAAGATCACATTGAAGTTATTACAGGAAGCCATAGGCTTTCAAAAGGGGACACAGGACATAAAGTCAGTATTCTCTATTAATAGAAACAAAAGATTTACTTGCTCTATAAATGTAATATATTCTATCATAAGCAGTAGTGTCCAGAAACATTATCCAGCGAGAATCCCGTTTCTCTTCCAACATTCACAGTAACCTGTTTTCTGTCATTTTCATGCTTAGGTTCTATGTATCTCCTAACTGCATTGGTTAATACAGTAAAATAGTGTCCTAACTGGCTACTACGTTTACTTTTGTTGGATTTATTTATTATGGCATATATTATGTGGTTAAGTTCTCATTAGAAGACAGCTTTGTCCTTCAATAGCAATAAAAAACAGGAAAAATTAAATATTCTAACACAAAAGGACTTCATGCGTCTTGGTTTCCTCTCTAAAAAGGAAACAGAATCACCGTGATTTTTCTGGAAAACAGTTCTAAGAATGAATATAATGCCCTTTATTTTGGTCAAACAAACTTCTCAGCCCTAAGGTTCTTCTGCTTACATTTTTGCAAAGCTAAAGTACCTCATTGGTGTCAACAATGTAAAATGTGCACATCCACTTTCCCCTAGTATTCTTGGTGTTAGACAAAAAATGAATTTTCAACATGCATACATCTATTAATTTATTCAAAATAGTAGGCATTATTTTGTCTGTTTTCATTAATTTATTAAAAAATGCTTAACTAATATTTATTTAAAAAAAAAAAAACAACAACGTATTCTATACAATAGCACCAGTAAGATTCCATAAGAGTGTTTATATTCAAGGTAATTTTGAAAATGTGTTTGTTAGTGAGGGGAATAATAGTAACTATTTGCAAACTTCAGTGGACAATTTACAAACAGAATGATATGGTTACAGATTATAAAATTGGGGCATAAAATCAGTAAGTGGGCATGACCTGTGTTCCACTCATAAAGAAATGATGAACAGGGAGTACTTACAGTTATCGTTTCAGAAGTGACATTGAGTTTGTTTGTTTAAACTCTTAGACCAGCTACTAGAAATAAAGTACACGTTTCTAGAAACCATGATATATTCATGGAAAGACTGAAAACAACACATTCTTAAAAACCACTGCTATAGTAAGAGACTCTCTGGAAAATTTCATATGCATAGTAAGATTCTGAATTAGAGTCTAAAGTTGTATGAACAGACGTGTATTCAAACTTTTAAGGAAACAGTGAAGTTTGAATGTGGGTATTCAAAGCAGTTATTCCCATAAAAACATCTTGGGATAATGCTGTGAAAAATCCATCATTGCATATTTCCCTAAAAATGTGTCCCAGAATGAACTGCTAATGGATGCTGCTTCTTCTCTGATGACTTATAAATTCTTTCCTTACTTATGTGGCAAGTTACAAAGTATCAGTAATATCAGTAATATCTGTTAAAATATCTGTATCTACTTGCATAGTTGTTGCCAGTGTTTATTATAAAATGATTATATTTGAAAGATTATTTTTTACTATAGCTTAATCATTATTGCATTATAGACTGAAATACAGAGTCTTTGTGTTCCTTACAGTGTGTATGTGCTTTCTTAAAAGTAAAGAAATTATTTATATTGGCACTAACTGGTACTCATCATAACATAACAAACTATTTTTGGGGGGTAGACCGTTAAGTATGTTCCAGGCTTAAAATGGTACAGTTTTAATATGTAAAAATATTAAGCTCAGATCAAATGTAATTTGCCTTCCCCTTGCTCTAGCTGATATTAGATGCCACCTGAAGGAAAATCCCAACAGGGAGAGAAAAAAGAATTTGAGCAGAGTATTAAACAAAGGAAATAATTACAAAGAAACTACTTTGAAAAGCAGACTTTTCCTTCTACATGTAGAGATAATGATATTATTGCCAGCACTTCATGGTTTTAATAAATTCCACATTACCTGTAACACCAAGACCATAGAAGATTAGAGCCAGGCTTACTAATAGCTATATGAAGTTTGAAATATACAGTCTTTAAAATAGGTTGAATAGTTTAAGTTTCCAAGTTTCACATGTTGTCTGGTAGAAGGTGGGGTTTCTTTCTCCATTAATATTCAGGCATCCTCTGCTGTCAGTGAGAAAGCATTCCACAGAACAAAATTTTCATACTACCCGACATGCTTTTTGTCGTAAGGGCTCTTCACGCTGCCTACGCCAGTACCTACTAGTAGGTAATCTGCAAGGCAGATTACATGGCACCAGTCATTGGAAAGAAAACTACGCAACGTTTTTGTCATGGTTAAAAAAAGAGCTTAACTTCAGTAGGACTCCCATCTGCGTTCAAGGCAGCACATATATTAGCATAGCTCTGTCACGTGCGTGAACTTGCAAAGGAG
>VYZW01014866.1:2927-26078 GCA_013401315.1 Balaeniceps rex
TTCTTACTGTAACATAATCTTTACATAATTATATAACTGCTAAGCGTATCAATGTCCAATGATGATCATCTCTTGTAAAAAGGAGAACTTTTTTGATTTGGATGGTCACAGAAACAGGAAGAGAGCTTTAAAATGTGCCATATCTGTATCAAAAAGCAAACATACTTGTAGCTAGTCCTTCCAACAACATGACTCATACCAGAAGTTTGCAAGAATACAGAACATGACATGCCACGCTGAAACCCATATCAAACTCATCCATTGAGCGATGGAGCCTGTTGACTGACGAGTAACAGCAGTGAGCAGAGAGGTTTTGTGTAATCAAGCTGTTGCTGGGGTAGTCTTTTCCTTTGCGAGTCTGTTTTATTATTAGATTTGCAAAAAAACAGACCAAACAAGATGCTATTGCAAATCTTTCTTCCTTGGAATTATTTAATCTCTAATGAAGGCAGAGGCATATTACTTGTTAATATGTAATAGGTATGCATTTGCAGGCTGTTTGGTGTTCTTCTGGATGAAAGATATCCCAGTTAAATCCATCTCTGTATGAGCTGATATGACAATATAAAGTATCTGTTAAAAATAATTAAGAAATAATTAAAAACAAGAACAATGGAAGAAGAAAAATGAATAATTTCAAACTTTATGGAGGTATCTGGAGATTTCCCTCAATAGGAAGCTTCTGATTCAGGTATTGCTGACACCATGTAAACCAGAAATGATTCTCCCTTCCCATGAAGAGTTCCAGGCTCATCAAGAGACAGCTGTCAAAGAAGGTTTCTCTCTCAAACCCTCTTCTTTTTTGCATTTCTTACATTGAGCTCTTAACTTTTAATTGTTGTGGTTTATTCCTTTGGCATATTTATGTGTGATAATAGTACTCTCTCAGCTACTGGAATTATGTATTTACAGTTTTTATGTGTTGTAATGATGGAAAGAAGGATATAGCAAAACAGTGTATTTAGAAAGAATAGGAAACATGAACGGGCTTTTCACTTACTTTTAATTTCTCTAAGGACATACAGGATTCAGTAGCAAACATAGAAACACTTCCTTATGTTTTTAAACACAAACTCGGGAAAAAAGAAAAAAAAAAACCAACCAAACTTGAAAAGAGAGGTTAAGCTGCCCAGCCTTGACACATCCAAAGCATGGATGTGTAAATCTCAGCTAGTTCCCTAGCCTTCTTTTAAAGTCAGTGGAGATAAGCATTCCAGAGAGTGATTCATCTTACTCTTCTTAGATGCCTTTCTTAGCATGAGATTAATTTCCCTTCATGGAAAGGGAATCTAAATTATTATAATCTAAAAATTGCAAAGGGGGCCTAGAATGACTAGTTGAGACTTCAGTGCCCAATCTGGAGATGCCTAAACTAGGGCTAACTAATCTGTCCCATCCTTTAAGGCAGAAGGCACTGTTAGACCATTTAGTCTACATTTCTATGTATCACATTTCACTCAGTGGCTGAATCCATCAGCTTCAGCTAAAGCTGACATGAAGCTGAGCCGATATTAAGGTCAGCTTTAGCTCATCTATCGCAGAGGCTCTTGTCATCACGTACCAACCTGAATTCCAAAACCTGTACTGGAACACCTGCCTCTGCAAGNAGGATAAACTAGTGACACCTGCCTCTGCAAGAAAGTGGATGGGTGAACTCTCAGCCTTCTAGTTTTCTATCTCTGATGCTGAGCTAAGACAAAATCTGTCTCCTATGCAAGTGAGCTGGGGTTTCTGATTGTAAATGATGAACACAGAGAATTACTCTATTCCAGCTACTACCCTGTTTCATTCTAGCTGATTGTCTTGCCTACCTGTGGCCTGGTTCCAGACATTAAATAATTGTTGCAATCGTTGTTCTGCTTCAAACAGCTTTTTGTGCATCTCACATGCAGTAACTTTGTTCCCTCCCAGGCAATAACTTTCAATATCCTCTCAAAACACCATTTCTGTGTATTAGGTGTGAAAAAGTCTCTCCGAATGCTATGGCTTCCGATCTGGTTTTGAGAATCTGGTGCTTGCTGTATCTTAAGTTTCATTTTCCCACCTTCAAAATATTGCCATATTGAGACTCAGTTAATACCAAATGCAGCAGCTTAAATCCTGTCTGATTCCAGTCTGTCTCATTACATTANATTGATCTGAGGAGTACTGTGGATTCAGGGATGAATAGGATAAACTAGTGACACCTGCCTCTGCAAGAAAGTGGATGGGTGAACTCTCAGCCTTCTAGTTTTCTATCTCTGATGCTGAGCTAAGACAAAATCTGTCTCCTATGCAAGTGAGCTGGGGTTTCTGATTGTAAATGATGAACACAGAGAATTACTCTATTCCAGCTACTACCCTGTTTCATTCTAGCTGATTGTCTTGCCTACCTGTGGCCTGGTTCCAGACATTAAATAATTNAAAAAATCTCTTTACTAACTTTCTATAAAATTTCTTACAGACTTAAAAGTGGCTTTTTTTCCCCTTACAAATGCTTCCACAATAGTGGTCCAGTATGCTGTGGCTCTCTGACCACCTTTTATCACATGTCACTAATTCTCCATCTAGGCATGTATGCATCAGACGCTTATTTGAAATATTCTCATTATCAGCTGGATTTAGTCTTTAACAGCTATAGCTCTGACTGCAGGGTTACCCTATGATCCAAATTCAGCAAACTGACACTGTCCTCTCTTTCAAGTCCACATTTAAGGAACACAGGTATGCTGGAGATTTTTAATGAGTTTTTAGCCTGTCAAGCACACAGTGTCTACTGTGAAGAAAGCCTTTGATGTCTGTGACTTTAGTACTGAGAACATCTAGGATTTAATTTATGATGTAATAGTTAGCATTCACCAGAGGAAATCACATGCCATGTTTTGAGTTGGTTCTTAAAATATGTTCAGTTTCAGTAAATCTCTGCCTTTGCTTGGTTTCTGGATGAGGGAAATTCGAAAGATTGGCTGGTCATCTAGTATCATTGTCTCAAAATATAGGAAAACTTAAAATACGCAACAGTTGCAATATATCTGGAAGTATTTCTCAGCTTGACAGGTGACAGGCTTCCTATGCCTGAAGATTATCCTTTTTTTTTTCCTCATTGTTTGTCATGTTTTCATACTGACCTGCAAGTATGGCAACAAGTTTTTTTTCTATCGAACTAATTTCAGTCAACTTCTGACTCCTCAAACCAGAGGTTCACCACCAGAATGCCTAAGGGACACAAGCTGCTTGCAGACATCTATGCAAATCCCAGACTCTTGCTCTGCATAACTGGGATTTACATGCTCTTGTTTAGCTTCCTTCTCTGGCTTGCTCACCTTTCACAGAGCAGCTTAATTTTTCCCAGCCTCATCACCCATCACTATCACATGTATACACAGTAATACAGTGGTGTTTACAGCCCTTTTACCCCTGGATGCTGTCCCACTTGATAAATATCAGCAACTAAACACACTTGGAGTCACGGGGTTCATCAGGGCTCAGATTTCTGCCAAACTTGAGCACTGCAGATGACACTTATGTGAGTATTGCAGGACACAAGAGGGAAACATTTAATGAAGAAAATCCCCTCCTCTTCAACCTTTGCCGTATCTTAATGTTAGTTATTGTTTTCTCCTCTTTCCCTTTTACTCAAGCTCTGGTCTGTTTATTCTGACATAAAATAAGAATTACATCAGTCAATCAGCAGTCATGTTAGCAACCTGTGCCATGGTGGGAGAGGGGATTTCCCATGGCACCTGGGAGTAGAAGGCTCTCAGCTTGGGTAGCAGCTCATCCTTCCCACCAGCAGCGGCTGGTGCACTGGTGGGAAAAGTAGATGCATGGTTATGGAGAAGAAACAAGAATCTGTATATAACTAAATGAGAAAGATAGAAGTTTGAACCTACCAAGCCTGTGTGCCTTCAGAAGTCTAAGTCCAAACAGCTACATATACAGCAGAATCACAAGTATGTGGGAGAAGGTGGGGGTAAGGATGGGGGGAGCACATAACATATAAATTCAGGTGAGAGTTAGCAGGAGGTTGGCTGTCAGCTAGTCTATTTAGTTCTTATTTAGCAGGAATACAAATACCTGGTACAAGTAGGAAGTTTGGTTATTTTCTTTGACACAGCAGTTCCTGTTTCTACCAGTCAGTGTATTTTGACTTTCTAGCTTCACCCATTTGCTATTTATGTACTAGTGTTCATTCAAAAGACAGTGTGCTTCATACTAACCAATGGGAATGACAATACTAAAGTATCTTTTTAAATACACTTCCAGATGATTCAGTGAGATTTGCTTATGTTCATAGCTAGTCAGTATAAACATATAAATGAGAGTATAAGTGTATATATGCTTTGTGATATATATGTGTTTTACATGTAAATATGCAAATGCTTTTAAAAAAACTATAGTAGGGGACATTACTGAATTTTTACTTAGCATTAGAACTTAGAATACCTAGCATTAGGGAATGCTAAAATTAAGGTCTGCACACCTGAATGATAATACAGTCTTTGCTTTTATGATCACATACATTTTTAACAGAAGCCTTAAGCCAATGCCTTGTTCTCTCAGGCTGCATTGAAAGAAAATGCTGTCTGTAGGATGCCTGATTCATTTGTTTCTGGTTTGAAGAGGTGTAACACCAGAAATGGAACTGATGGCTGTGAAACAGGATGATACCATCATTAATGCAGCCATGTTAAAAGTAGTATCTTTATAAGTGGAAAAATGAGACAAGCTTTCAGGAACCTATGCCCTTTTCCATTCTTAAATTGAAGCGGCAGATTTTAAAGTTGAATGCCCCTGTTGAGAACAATTGCTCGGATATCTATCAGTTAGACCATCTCTGGTAGGAAGAGGTAGCCTACGGAGCAGAAAGCCACCAGAGGAGAAAGTGAGAGGTGATAGACTAGTTATCTCCTAGGGGAAAGGGAGAGACAAAGCTGCAAAGCATGGCAGAGTCTGGAGGGAAGGAAAAGGAAACTCCTGGAACCTACACCTGAATTTCAAAAATATATCTTTCATCTAGCGCATGAAATACTCTTGTAACTATGTTTCTTACTTTCTGGATACACCATGAAAAATGTGGGGTCAAATTTGCAGAACTGTTGTGTTTCCAATTGTAAATACAATCAGTTAAGACTGCTCTGAATGAGGACAATGTTATAAATTGGTGTATGAAGTCAGGTCTCAAGTGATCAAAACTGCATACCCCAAACTAGTGGGCATCCTGGTACAAGTGTGATTAATTTTCAAACTGAAAAATGGCTGCAAAATTCAATCTTAGGAATTTGTATTTATGAAACATTCATTCACTATAGCAAAAACACCATGGAAACGGTGATGAAGAAAATAATTTTACTTTCAATACAAAGTTTGAACAATGTGTGCTAAATAAGGTATGGGGTCAAACACTGAATAACAAAATCAACAAAAAATACAATAACAATATTGAATAACAATAAACACAACTAGAAGCTTTGGGGAAGAAATATAATGAGTCATGTAACTAAAATATTATGACGGATGTGTCAAAGAGGCTGTAAAGTTGCATATGCATAGGCAATTTTTCTGACAAACTTCTGAGTTCTTGAATACGTAACCATGACATTCTGCTCACAAAGGGGTGTGTGTACTCCTGATTAATAGAATTCTGCATATTTGTAACTTCTTAGAAAACAATCTGTCATCTGATCAGCTATAACTGTGTTGGTAATGAATTAGGATCATCAGCATTTTTCCAGTCAGTGCCACAAACTGCTTCAGCTTCAGGCAGTGGAGTAACAAGTATCAGTAGTAGACTATGTGTCATCTGTGTACCAGCTGCTATGGATAATGTGACATAAGGAATCCAAAGTATAAAAATATTAAGGACCTTTGAAGTTCAATTACAATTTCTTTAGGGAAATGTACCTTACTGATTAGAGGCACTTCTGCCCATATAACGTCGGCTAATCTGGTCCTCCACTTCTGTATACCCACATATCTTTTTTTCTCTATCACAACTCCCTATTTCTCATGCTTCTGCACAGTATTCAAGCAACTGCCTCTACTCTCATTTTGCATTTATGCCAGGGAGTTATAATAAATAAATTTAGATGAATAGCTGAACTCCCAGCCATAGCTAGTCCTCTCATCATGGAACACAGTAACGTTGGTCAGACACAACTCACCTTTGGTGATCCCAAGCTGGCTGTTCCCAGACCCCTTCTTGTCCTTCATGTACTTGGAAATGGCTTCCAGGAGGATTTGATCCATAACATTCCCAAATACTGAATGACACTGACCAGCCTGTAGTTGCCTGATCCTCGTTGCTGTATTGGAAGCTAGATGTGGCACTTTCTGCCCTGTGGGTACTGTTTCACTTCACAGACTGGGACACCTGAGAGCAAACCTGGCCAATGGTAACTGAGAAAAATAAGTCATTGAGTACCTTGACCTTTTCCACATCTTCTGCCACTAGTTTTCCTGCTTCATTGAGCTATGGACCTCTACTTCCCTTAGCTGGCAATACACATACAGAAACTTCTTGTTGCCCTTCACCTCCCTAGTTTCAACTCCAGCTGAGCTCTACCTTTCCTAACAACATCCTTTCATGCTTCGGCAGTGCCCTTTATTCTTCCTGGGTAGCCTATCCCCACTTCCACCTTCTCTGCACTTTGTTTTTGCTTTTGAACTTATTCAGGTGTTCCCTGTCCACCCATGCTGGCCTTCTGCCTTGCTTGCTTGACTTTCTGCACATTGGAGTGGACCATTCTTGTGCTCTGAGCAGGTTGTCCTCGAAGGTGAACCAGCTGTCCTGAGCCCTTGCTCAGATCCCGAGCAAGACAAATTCTTTTGAAGTTCAGTATTGTAATTATTTGTCTTGGTCACTCCTGTGAGCATTTTAAGCTCCACAATCTTATGGTTACTGCAATCAAGGCTACCCTTGACTGCCCCGTCTCCAAACATTTCTTGCTTGCTTTTGCGTAGCAGTTCCAATAGACCGTCTTCCCTAGTCAAGTTGTCCGTCATCTGTGTCAGGAAAATGTCATCAGCACACTTCAGGAGCCTCAAAGGTTTGCTTAATGTGCACAACTATTCAATTTATTCTGTTCTGTTGTGTTCTGTTCTTTCTATTCTATTCTATTCACAGCTATTTGCCCTTCCAGCAAATATGAGAGTTGCTATGTACCGTAAGTAATGGGGCCTGTTATCATGAGACTTCCTCCAGCTTTCTAAAGAAAGTTTCATCTGTTTGCTCAGTCAGGTGGCCTGTAGCAGAAGCATACCACGGTGTCAGCTGTGTCAGTCTGTCCTCTGTTCCTTACCTGTAAGCTCTGAACTGGCTCATCGCCAGTCCCAAGGCCAAGCTCTAGGCATTCAGTGCGCTCCTTTGCACAGAGCTCACGTCTCCTCCTTGCTTTCCCAGCTGGTGTTTCCTGAACAGCCTGTGTCCACCCATTGCAGCTCCCATCCGCTGGTGCAAGCTCCCATGCTGCACCTCCTCGTTGCATGTGGGATCATATCAAGGGTAATTCCAATAAATAACTGTATTGGGTTTGCGTGGCAAGGTTTTGGTAGCGGGGGAGCTACAGGGGTGGCTTCTGTGAGAAGCTGCTAGAAGCTTCCCCTGTGTCCAATAGAGCCAATGCCAGCTGGCTCCAAGATGAACCCACTGCTGGCCAAGGCCGAGCCCATCAGTGAAGGTGGTAGCGCCTCTGTGATAAAATAGAAGGGGGAAAAAAGCCCTGCATAACAGCAATTGTAGCAGAAGAGAGGAGTGGGAATATGTGAGAGGAACAACTCTGCAGACACCAAGGTCAATGGAGAAGGAGGGGGAGGAGGTGCTCCAGGCGCCAGAGCAGGGATTCCCCTGCAGCCCATGGTGAAGATCATGGTGAGGCCCACTGTCCCCCTGCAGCCCATGGAGGTTAACGATGGAGCAGATATCCACCTGCAGCCCATGGAGAACCCCACACCAGAGCAGGTGGATGTGCCTGAAGGAGGCTGTGACCATGTGGGAAGCCCGCGCTGGAGCAGGCTCCTGGCAGGACCTGTGGACCCGTGGAGAGAGAGGAGCCCGTGCTGGAGCAGGTTTGCTGGCAGGACTTGTGACTCTGTGGGGGACCCATGCTGGAGCAGTCTGCTCCTGAAGGACTGCACCCTGTGGAAGGGACCCACGCTGGAGCAGTTTGTGAAGAAGTGCAGCCTGTGGGAAGGACCCACGTTGGAGAAGTTCACGGAGGACTGTCTCCCATGGGAGGGACCCCACGCTGGAGCAGGGGAAGGGTGTGAGGAGTCCTCCCCTTGAGGAGGAAGGAGCAACAGAGAAAACGTGTGATGAACTGACCACAACCCCCATTCCCCGTCCCCCTGCACCGCTCGACGGGGAGGAGGTAGAGAAAATTGGGAGTAAAGTTAAGCCTGGGAAGAAGGGAGGGATGAGGGGAAGGTGTTGTTAAGATTTGGGTTTATTTCTCAGTATCCTACTCTGATTTGATTGGTAATAAATTAAACTGATTTCCCCAAGTTGAGTTTGGTTTGCCCATGACAGTAACTGGTGAATGATCTCTCCCTGTCTTTATCTTGGGCCATGAGCCTTTCATTATATTTTCTCTCCCCTGTCCAGTTGAGGAGGGGAGTAATAGGGCGGCTTTGGTGGGTACCTGACATCCCGTTTTTAGATTACTTTTGCAACTGAGTGGCTGTTGGGGTAACTACCAGATGCAATCATTCCTTTTATGAACCCCTGTTAACGGAAAAGTACACTAGGGAGTGAGCAGCCATTTTGGAAAGCTGCGGAGCAATGAGGACTTCAGTCAGTCTCTTAGTTTTTCAATTGGTCAACAGTATAGGCTTAAAGATTTGAGCTTTCTTAAAGGTGAGAATGCACTTAATGGTAATTGAAAGCCTCTTCCTAAATAAATAAAAATTCAGTCTTCACATTTAATTAAGAAAATCTCTAACGAATTAGCATATCACTAACGGGGCAGAAGACTAGCTATAAATATTGGACCTCTGAGGTGTCATACCCCGCCCCTAACAAGGAAATTAACAGATATGATTTAAACTGACAGATTATTACTATTACAAATTATGTTGAGTAGTAGCTACTTTGTATGCAGCTTGAATGTATATATTAATTCATTTTACTTCAAAATAGAGGATCTGTCAGTTAAATCACACACTATATTGTAACATGTCGTGAAGACTGATAATATATATAATATGAGAAGCTTGCTGTTAAAACTTCCGTAATATTATCACGCAATACTGTGCAAATCTGTGGATTGAAGAAAATCGGAGGAGATAAGATCAAGGATAACTTTGTCTCATTTGATAACTTATGTGTATTCTAGGGTTGTACCATATACCATATAGATTTGGCATATTTTGTATGCGTATTTAATCATTATGAAAAACAGGGATGTAAGGTTGCCAGACTCCATCCTAGTAGACACAGGAAGTAGGGTTGGTGCAGAAGAAAAAAAATTGGAATTTAATATCTTTGTGTAATCAAAAATTCTGAGATAAAGAGGTAACAACAATGTCAACATTTTCATGACCATTCTGTTACCTTAGGCTTAGCAATATGGTGGTTGATTAAAGCATATAAGAAAGTGCAGAGAGAGAAAATTAAGATAGAGTGAAAGCTATGTTCTGAATTCCATGTCATCGTGGCAATGTCATCCTGTTTTGGTAACAAGAATAGTGTGTATCTGGGACACGGCATAAAAGAATTCCTGAGACTGTAATGGCGTGCAGCTGCCCAGTCATTGTATATGGCAGTATTCTTTCATCACCATCACAATTAAAGTCCGTTCATCTTGGACAGCCAATGAAGATACATTGAATTAGAATGCAACTCAGAAGCACCATACTTTTTTATAATAGTTTTATCATTGTTCCAAATGATGATAGTTCTCAGATGCAGCTGAATATCAACATAAAGACTGGCTCACTGCCAATATATGGTCCATTATACTGTATAGAAAAAAAATATTGTGCCTTTACCTTGATGTGACGCTCTTAAAAGAAACAGTTGAAAAGTGATGCATTGTTCAGAAATCATCCTTTATTTTTCATTCTTTCATACTTCCCCTTTTAAAGAAATAGTTTATAAGTACTCAAAGCAGTATTATAAATTCTTAAATAATTTTAAAACTACTGGTGATCCTACAGGTTGTGTTGTCCCCATGTATTTCACACCTCTTGTCAACCAAAATCAGATGCTTCATTGTGTTAATCCTGCTCAAACACCTGTAGACTAAATTCTCACTCTGAAGCCCTGATCTTTGACTCCTGATTACGGGATATATTAGAATGTTTCTGTTACTATTTATAAGTCTTGGAACACTGCACATTTTATTTTACATAATATTTGGTACTATCCAATCATTCTGGGAAATATTTTATTTTCCTTTTTAATCATAGAAACCATCTCTCTCTCTCCCCTTAACGCAGGAGATAAATATAGATTCATAAGCATTTTGTTTGTGTTGTTTTATGGGAGGAGGAAGTTGTACTCCATTAAGTCACTTCCCACTCCCTTTAAATCCAATTTGTATTTGGTTTACTATATGTAAGCAGGGAATTTGTTAATGCATTTATTTTTTTTCACTCTGTGTTCTGAGCTATATCCCCTATATGTTGAAATGTAAGTCACAGTATAATCAAACAGAGACAGAATTTAATTCAGAGAATTATTAAATATATCAAGTTGCCTAAAGTAATTTTCAAATCTTTTGTCAAGTTTGAGTTACATCTTCTGCAGTGATACACTTTTGATTCAAGGAATATTATAAAGAGGGAAAGTAACCAACAGGACTAAGATACCTGGAGGAAATATTACATCAAAATTTAAAAAAAAAAAAAATAGAGTAACTATTATGTTACAAATCCGCTTTTAAATCAACTGTTGTGTCTTTCATTAACAAGGCAACGTATGAACATTATTTAAGGGCTGCTTAACTGACTCCTACAATAGGTCTGTTTCCATCAGTTTAGCAAATGCCACAAATCCCGAAAATCACTGCAACTGTAAGGCAAGAGAGTTGTCTCTAGTATGGAGTAGAGATGTGTTGCTAACAGCAGGTGTGTAAATTTGAGTAAAAAGAAAGGTGGTAACTATAACTAGTTACAACAGAGTTTATCTGCTAAAGTATCACAGAGCTTAAGTCCAGACAACACAATAAAATATCCAATATGGCCTTTAGGTCTTTGTCTTGGCAGTATCTGAGCCTTGAATAGATCTCAAGACCTCAAATGCAATGCAGATATTCATCTATAAAGCTATATGTGACAATATAATACCTATGCAAGACATTAGTTAGATAAAACCACTCGAACCTTCAGGAGACTAAGCAGCGTGCCAGAGGAAGAAAAGTGTGCAATCAGAAGTGCAGCAAAGGAAGAAGATTAATTAGATGAGATGTGCAAGATTTGAGTGCGGCAAATCTTGTCTTTTGGAAGAAAGGTAAAAAAAAAAAAAAAAAAATCTGAATTCTTTGCCTAAAGAGGGGAAGAAATTCCCTCCAGACACCAAATTAGCAATCAGTATGATCTTGATTTTTTAGGGCATTTATGTGAAGTGTCAAGCATCCTAATTATGATAAACCAGCAATACTGTATTGAAAAACTATTATTTTGGCAATTGCTGGTAGCAGCCACCCAATAAGAGAGGGAATTTTAAAAATGAAGGGATTGCTGCTTCAGATTTGAAAGTAACTGTTCAGGGAACTTGTGTGTAGTGGAGAATTAAACAAAGAAGGTTACAAATGTGATTTAACACAGCTCTTCAGTACCTTTATGAACCTTTCATGTTTTCATTTCATTTCAGAACTGTAAAGTTGGATAAGTTTGATGAGGTTTCAGGAAGGTTTCCAAACCCCTGACATTTACTGCTATGGTGTCTGAATCCAGGTGTAAATGTGCTAGTGTATGTTGGCTCATCTGGACTTTTGGCAATGTCTGGGACTAATTCAGTGCCTCCTCCTATGTGTATTCTGGCAACGCCAGGGGGCTGGGCAGCCATATGCTTCTATATTAATTTTGGCAAGGCTAGCATTGCTTCAGTGCACATTCCACAACACATTCATAATGCAGAACCTACTGTTGTCCCAGTGGTGCTGGTGGTGACACTACTTTGAAATCCTAGAGGTAAGGCAATAGGGTTTGTTTGTTGTTGGAAGGGAGGGGGTGATTTTTTTTTTAAGTTTTAAATGTTGCAAGTAAGTGAGGGAAAGACGTCACTTGTAAAATACTAAAATACTCCATATTTCAATATGACATGACAACTCAAAGTCTTAGTTTTGCCTTTGGATATGAAACATATGAGTCAGTGCAGCTGAAGCTAGACCTTGACTGTCTGAGCCAGTTTAGAAAAATTTTAGTAAATTTCCTGGGTTTTAAGATAAAAATGTCTTAAAGTTTTAGCGTTCATTCTTGTTCCTAAGAAAGCTAAAACTCTTATTTTGTTTAAAAACGCTTCAACATGAAATAGGCTTCTGTCCATGTACTTTTGCTAACTGAACTGAGTCAACTGTTGTTCGCATAAAGTAATACTAATGAAACAGAAAAAATATATTTTTGATTTTTCATTATTTTACAACTAAAAAAGGTGTCAGAAGAGGTCAGGCAGATCAAAATAAATTTTTTGATTGATGAAACGCTGATATATCTGATTCAGAAAGATTCCTTGTCAAAGAATAATTTTGATTCTTTTGGTAAAAAAATAATAATTTATGAAAGCAAACTATATTGCAGAGCGGGGATAAACATAATGGACTTGAAAGTTTTTGCAGATTTCTACTTTTACTGAACAATGCATCATAAAAACAAATCCAGGTTGACTGTGGGAACTGTGGTTTATGGTTTCTTGGTCTCTAGGTGTTCATAAAAAGTATTTTAAGAGAGCACTTTATTTTAAAGGCGTTTCATTCTTAGCATGTCTCCTTGCAAGGTAATTTTTATTTAAATGAGAACTGTCCATTTTATTTTATTGAATGTGCAGTTAAGAAAAAGGTAGCATTTTAATGCTTTATGACAAATAACACTACTGAGAAGCTGAACATCTACTTGAAAAAACTATAAAAATATAGTTACTGACACGTAATTGTTTTACCTATTGTCTTGGCTTTTACTGGTATGTGAAGAAGCCAGTAATGCATCTTAAAACACTGTGGAGCAGTAAGCAACATTTTAGAAGTTGCTCTTCTCTACAGATTCCTACTCTTTGCCAGTAGTTATATAACATCAATGTAAACATTTTCATGGCTACCCTAGTCACTTCCTTCTCACTAATTCAAGTTACAGGCTGTAGCAATCAGCTTGGGCAGTAGTATGACCACTGTGGTAAAAAGTAGACCATAGAGAAGAAGAAAAATATTCTTTCCGTTGAAGAAAGATATTCAATTACATGGTTTAGTATCCATAGCAGTGAATATTTAAAGACTCTTTCTGAAGTTTCAGAAAAAAAATCTACACTATATTTTTTCAATATTCTTTGTTTATTTCATCAACACAAAGCATTTGCTTTTAATTTATGCATAATACCATGGAAGGAAATTCACTCATCAATCCTCTGTTGAAGTTGATCCAAATTCTTTGATTCATGGAATGTCTTGGAGAGGAAAATCTACCTGACATTTGTCTCTGCAAATGCAAGTTTTAGTGTAGTCAGATAAAATCCAGTTTCCATATATGCCTCATTAAACCAAGAGGAACTGTAGAACTGTATTTTCAAAAGTGTAAAAATGTCAAAGCAAAAGTGTGCAGTCAATCAGAGGAGAAGAATATACAGGTCTATCATCCACGAGAAATGTCCGGGGTAAGAATATTATATTAATTTTCCTTCTCCTTCAGAATTTTGCACCACAGACTTCCAGCTGACATTTCCTTGTATTTCTTGTATTTTAAGTTCTTGCTGTTAAATGTATTTTGGCTCAAGACCTCTAAGGAGTGAGGTTGAGAGGGTTTTGGGCACAACAGCTAGAGGTGTATGGTTAGTCTTGCTGTATTTCTTCCATTGCATAAGCCAACATCTTTTAGTTGATCTTTTTTGATTTTCAACAAGTAGCAATGACAAGAACTAATGGGAAATTCATTCAGAGATATGTGCTAGGCTGTGTGAATATTTGCAAGAAAGGCTTTGGAACCACAGCTGAAACAGTACTTTCCTATTATACTTGAATTTTGATTTATATTATGAAGTAAATCTTGCCACTGAGCATTGAAAATGAGTTTGCAGAGGAAAATATTTGCTAAGATGTATGTCTATTTTCACTGTGATACTGAGAGCAAAATCAAGGTAAAACCTCTTCTCCATGGCTGGGTAGCACTGACCAATCTAAATGGGTTTGCAATTTACAAAGACAATCATGACACTGAGGAATGAGGAAATATAAAATGTGTTATCACAAACCAAATGGAGTTCATTGAAGGAAGGACAGACTGCACAGAATTCTGTGACTTTACAGGGTGGAAAGGCAATGTCTAGGTGACAGTTGCTTGTCTGTAACATTATAGATATTATTCAGTAAGCTAAATCAGAATGGTACTCTGTAAATTGTGCTGAATGTATATCTAGTGTGTAGCTTATGAAGAACAAAATGCCCCACGGTCAGGTTTCTTGCAAATAATTTAAGGATATTGTTGAATTGCCTAATTTCTAGACGTGAAGCAATTTAAAAGGGAGTATATTAGGTACAACATTCCCTTGACATTTTCTTTCTCCTTGATTCTGTCCTTATAATGCTACTGTTGACATTCCTTCTTTGACATTTAATTTACTCCCTTCAGCAGTTTTGTAATTCTGTGAGAAATTAACAGATTAACAGATTCCCCCTCTTAGTTTCATTCAGTGTTATATTTTTATTGGCAATACTGCTTATTATTTGGATGAAAGAAGTTTATCTTGTTTCCTGCCCAGAAATAAGTGTTAGTTAAATGATGGAAACCCAGTGGGATAAGCTAGTCTAATTCTCAAATGTTTATATTAATCCAAACAGGTAAATTTGCTTAACCACAGTGGTGCATCCAAAGCCTTAAGTTAGGAAGAGTTTGGACCTTTCTCTAATTAACAATGACCTTAAAAGTCTTTATGTTTAAAAATGGATTAAAGATAATGCACCACTACAATCAGTAAGACAGATTCTGTTCATGACAACTCAGAATAAATATGGGGGTTATGTATGTATGGATATATAATACATTTTTCTTTAGTTGGTTTAATAACATTGAACATACAGCTTTCACAACTTAATTGGGAGATCTGGAGTAGCACAAGGCCATTTTTATTTCCAGAGGTTTGACTGAACTGAATTACCATTTTTTTGCTTTAAATTATGTATGTGATTATATATGGACTGCCCTGTGGGCTTTTAATTTAAAAAAAAAAAAAATGTTCTTTTTCTATTTAATTTTGCTATGGTTTCATCTTAACACTGATTTTTGGAAGTCATAATTTTGACTTCTAAATGTCAGCAGACATCATTGTCTGTTAAACTGTCGCATTTTCCTAGGCATCATATGGAGTTTGATTTTTTAAAGCTTTTTTCACGCTAGGAGTTTTTGGCCTTGTGAGGGCAGTGAAATACCTGTTTTCTTAAGAGACAACAGGGGAAGGGAAGGGAAGGGAAGGGAAGGGAAGGGAATATTTCAGTTGGAAGGGACCTACAACGATCATCTAGTCNGGAGGGGAGGGGAGAAAAAAAGGAAAAAAAAAGAATTCTCAAAGAAAATATCCCACAACTTTCTGTGCTTGGCATCTCATTTCTTTTCCCAAATATTATATAATATTTGGAAGCTCTCACCATTCCTTTCAGAAAAACTACATTACTTATTAGATGTACCTCTGTGTATTGTATTTTACAGTTAAGTGCCATCTTAAGTCAAAGATAAAGATTCTGAATATAATTTTGAGGAGTGTATGTTGATCAGTATCTGCATCCTCCCTATCTCTAAACAGTTTTTTTTCTCTTTGAAAGAATAAGCATTAGCAGTCCATTTTTTGAAGATCTTATTTTCTCTCCTTTTATGTATAGAACCTTTTACTCAACTTTCCCAACTGCATCATAAAATGTTGTATTTGAAATGAGGTTCTGAAATGAACTACTGCTCTTATGGACTGTAACATACAGATATTCTAGTATTTGAAGCAAAGTTCAATAAAATATTTTTTATTTATGATCAGTTTTCTTTATTTCTTAATACATAAATACAGATATGTTTTTCTCCAGTCACCCCAAAAATATAGAAAATTATGCTCCTTTAGCATAATTTCAAAGGAAGATGAGTTATTAGAAGATTTATTGAGTATCTTTCTGAGATTTACCTTCCTGAGAGGTTCTGATGTTGTTGGTATCATAGACATATGGGAGAGCTACCGACTAAATACAAGAAGTTGAAGGAAACTCAGTGTCAGTGACCAGAAAGCCTTGTTTCAACTGCCTCCCTAGTCTGAAACTGTTTTATCACCTTAAGTTTCTTACAGCGTGTGTAGAGGTAGAACTTTATAGGCACAGATCTCCTCCATATCTACCTAGATCTGCTCCACAAATGTTGTCCACCTCTTTGTGTGATGGAGAAACAAAATGTTTTCCAGAGAGTCTATATTCCTGCCCTTAGATATTCTCAGAATGTGTTTCAAACGCAGGTAGGTATGATTGGTGATGTATAATGTGTGGCAGCACCTTTTGTATAACATAGTGAAGCTTACCCAGGAATGAGAGTGTCAGAGGGTGTGCAGTACTCAGGAGGGAACAAAAGCTGACTGGGATGTAGGCTGGGCGTGGAAACTTTCCACTCCTTCTCGTAAAGTAGTTCCATTGTTTAAAAAATTTCTGCAAGTGTTGTTAAGCTAAAGAAAGAGTATAAAAGGAAACATGAAACTATGACCCAGTAATTAAAGAATGCATCTATAAGGAGGGACCTTTACTGGTGCCTGATGCAAGGATTAACTTTTGTACTTTACACAAAACTACAAAAAGGAATAACCTTTTATGACTCATTTAAAAGAAAAATAAGATTTGCCAAAGATATATTTGTAGACTGGGGATAGAAAATGAACAAAAAATTTTGCCTAAAGCCCAGAGCATGATATCTGAGTCCCATATAGGAAAGGATGAGAAAGGATTGCAGAGATGCCCACTGCACAATGTTTCCTACAGGCTGGCTCAGGTTGAGCTTCAGCACGCTGGTTGGTTTGGATCTCCTTGGCTCTTAATACTCTAGTAACAGGAACTAAAGCTCCTAAAATTCTCCCTTGGAAATAAGACATAATGACAGCTAATATATAGGTACCAAAATCTTCTGTTAGGCTGTCATCATTGTTAGATACCTAACACTTCCTAGAGCAGGCCACATGTCTAAAAAGTTATGCCAACAGACAGAAGGATTACTTCTTTCATTTCCCGTGTGGAAGGGTCTCAAAAAATCTGGAGAAAGAAAAGTGGAATTGGACCCTAATCCTGCAGTCAGATTTTCATGGCTACATAGATCCCCCGCTAGAGACACTGCTGTACAAACAGTGATTTGGCATGGTACAACTGTAAAAGGTGTCAACATATTTTTTAAAGAAATGAAGTTTCTCCTTAAGTAGGCAAAGTGATCAAAGGTAACAAAATAGATCTTAGTGCCGTTGAAAATGACCAATAGAAAAATTGAACAAAAATAATGAATGAAGATAGTTGCAAAGAGCCTGAAATGTTGCCCAGTTATTTAAAAAACAGAAGTCAGACAGACTGTCTATGGAGCATAGGCTTAGTTCCCATAAGAAGAAATTAGTGGTATTTCAACCAGATTAATTGCAGGCTAATATTGTTAACTATTTACATTCATTTTTAATCTGATTGTCATCTATATCTGGTCTCTGAAGCACCTCTCAGTCCACCAGGTAGGAAAAATATCTTCTTTCCCTGAATTTGTGAGTGCTGGGTGTGCTTCTGTATTTGTCTTGCTCTGACGGGTTTCACATGTGGAATCGCTGAGGATAAAGAATGCTGCAAGCGCTTTTTGCTGTTGAAGTGCTGTTCCCATGTTTATGGGGGATTGAGGTCGCTGTGGCTTGTGGCTTCCTCCATGGGAGGAGAAGGTATTGCAGTAGCAGGAGGGTTTTCAAGGGTGAAGATTGCTTTGACAAAGGAAAAGCATGGATGGAGAGTCCTGTCAAATTACTGCCAAGAAGTGGACAAGTAGAAGACCTATAGCACTTCTCCTAAAAAGGCAGTTTATTTTGAAAAGCAACAACAATTTTTTTTATTAATAAATTGTTGATTGGAAGTTGGATGACTGAGAGGTTACAATAGTAGTGTATTATAAAATGAGACATGTGTGACTGTACATTATTCAATACACAGAAAGGTACACAACACCTTTTACTAACCTGAAAGAAAACGAAACAAAAAAAAAAAGAGAAAATACAAAAAAAAAATATGAGAAAAAATAACCATGGAATGGTCGGTTATTTTCAACCACTTAAAACTGCAGTTTCATTTGAGGAGTATCTGCTGTAGTACTGTTAAATGTAAAAAAAAATATTTCTTGAAATTAACACTGACGGTTGTACCTGCTAGATGTATCCTCAAGTGCAATGACACTGAAAAGGATCTTGAGGTCAGGGTTGAACATGAATTACCAGTGCAGGGCTACAGATAACAAATAGACTGTAACTACTGGGAGTGATTTCCAGTAACCAGGACAATAAATGGGACTAGGGAAGAAGTATTACTTAGTATGCAGCATCAGTGATATTGTTACTGAAATACTACGTTCAGTTCTGGTGATGATGCTTTAAAAGCTGTTGATGGAGATGAATTACTGGAGATGAATTGCTAACCATTAAAGGAATAGTTAAATTCTGATTTATCTCTCATATTATGAATTTAAAGTAGTTCTCTAGTTTAACAAGTAGAAAGCAAAGGGTGGCTCATTGTAAGGCTCCAAATGAATAAATTATTTCTGGCAATAAACAGCTCTATAATATAGCAGAAGTAAAAATATCTTGTACACAGAAACTGAAACTAGATAAAAGATCAGTCTAGATGAAGGCACTATACTTTCATATGTAGTCATTGGGAAAATGTGTTCAGTGATACGGTAGTTGCTCTGTGACTTTAAATTCAAGCCACCGCATTTCTCTCAGACACATATGATAACCCTAAAAGAAATGAAGGGCTTAATTCTTGAATTATTGCATGACTTTTTTATAGCCTGTGTTATGAAAAGACCAGATGACTGTAAGAGTTCCTTCTGGCCTTTAAATCTAAACCTCTGTGAAGAAGCTACTGAAAAAAGAGCTCACTGAAATTAAAGCTGACACTGGAATCTAAACCACATGAAATAAAGTGAATGAAATATTGGTCCACTGAAGAAGATGAACATTCTCTTGTATTCTCTAATTTCATCCCACATGCCTAAGCTTTTAAATAATAGTCCAAATTCATAAAAGGACTGATTTTTGCTGATTGTCAGAGCATAGCAGTATATAATATTGTCATCTAATTAAATCAGTTTCTAGATCTGCCTTTATTACTTGCGTTCATTACAAAAAATATTGGATTCATACTTGTAACAAAATACCATAACCAAAATTATCAGATGTTAGATGTGTTTTGTTAAGTTGAATTAAATAATTTCACATTGAAAATTTCATAGGACGATAAACTGGGATATTTGAAGGTTTTGTCAGGAAGCCGTAGCTGTCTAGTCAAACTTGCACTTTTCAGGTGGTTTTGCTACTGCATCTAACCATGGTTTGTCTAGGAAAAATAATTAGATGTTTTTGAATTATGTTGCTTATGAACCATCCAAGCTGAAGTTAGATGCTGTGAATTAATAGTATTAGTTCTTATGTAAAAACAGACAAGTGCTGTAGTATTTATTTTGCTAATTTATATATATGACTAAGCTACATAAATACTTAAAGCATTCAGTAAGCCTTATGAAGATGAGCTATAGCTCCTCCAGTAGCATTACAAGTACTGATGGAAACCAGGAAAGAGACTCCCATTTTATGTTAATTAAAAATCAGCTTGACAACTGAAGAAATCCCTTTATAGCCTTCTTAGAATTCATTTACATGTAATTAATCAAAGTGTTATTTGAGAAGACTTAAATTCATTTCAAGGAAACACACAAGTGTTATTTCCTGTTTTAAAAGTATGTTTGAAGCATTGTATGAAATGCAGATTTTTTTCTAGTGACGCAGGTTTCCAAAACCTCTTTGCTGTGAGCAAATGAAAAAACAGTGGGACATTTTTGTCAATTATCTTTTAAAAATCTTGTTAATGAATAGCTATTTTCTCTTTTATGGAATACTTTTAGCATATTTAAGGACAGAACCAAATACACAGGTTCATCCTGAAGTTCGTCCTATTTGGATGACCACACTTTAAAAGAACAATTAAAGCTATTATTTGTTTCCTACAACAGGAATTACATTCTGTGCCACTTGTTCACTTTCCACAAGCCCACAATCCACAAGATTGAAAAATCTATTAAGAGTCACATGTGAGTGAACCCACTAGCCTTTAATGTGCAAGCATAGTCATCAGTCATTTCTCTATCATTTCTTTGTTCTAGTTTTACTCACCAACTAGCAGTGAGTGCTGCATCAGTGTTATTATACATAGGATTACCTGTTTCAGTGGCTGAGTCCCTTAAAGTTAATAGTGATGTGTGAAGGCCGTGCAATGCATACCCTTTTGCAGTTTTGTAGCTTTGCATGTTCAAAGTAATGTGCGTCCATCCCAGCTTAATTATTCGTGTGATAATCCAAGAAATTTTCATAAAGCCTAATTAATTTTATGGTTGGATATAGAATTAGCCTTCTGTTGTTCTGTAGATGCAGTGCACATATCTCTTTATAAGCAAGGCAGACTTCACTGTCATAAACAGTTTGCAAGTCTAAATCATAAAGGTATAATATAAACAAATAAGATGAGTCAAGAAAGCGGAACAAAAGCTTGTTGGAGGGAATATAATTTCACGTTCACTTCAATGTGTCAAAAGATTTAGTGTGTCAAAACAAAGATCTATCTAGCAGTGGTCAGTTGGAGGTCCAGGGAAGAACATAAGTAGTTTTAAACTCTCTTAGATCAAGCTTTTGCAATACTTCACATTGCTTTCCAATATTCCTATGATCCACAATCAGGTACTTCATATGAGCCAGGGGTATTGTCTTTACGCTAAGTCGCTTGATGGATTTTCATTTCCATCAATAGGGCCCTTCTTGGCCCTATGCACATGCCATTCACAGCTTGCAGATGACAGAAAGGTAAAAAGAGGAAAACAGGTTTTAAAGGAGCTAATGAATATCAACTAGTGGAAATGAAGGAGAGGGACCTCCCAAGTGTAGGAAGCAGAATTTAGGAAAAATACATCAACATTGCTTTGTATGTGTAGCCCTTCTGTTTCTACACAACACTAATGAGCTTTCAAACAAGGTAAACATATAAATATGAAAACTAAATAAAACCGTCTATCGTACCTTTACTGAAATGTGGCTATTCCAGCAGCTCATTTCATCAGTACAAAAGGATTGGCAGGAACTCAGCTGAATTAACACATCGAGCTGCAACCGAGTGTATTTTCAGTCACCAAAGGGTAAATTCTTGTATTTGGCTATGATACAAGAATTGATGCCTTTAAATGAAAACATGTAGGGTAGTTTTACAAACCAAGCTTGGCCAGGCCTGGGACTGTATTTCACACCTGAAATATGATGGCCCCCGCATCACCGTCCAGATGCTGCTTTCTGCATCTGACAGGTGTTTTATCAAAACAGGGGAGCAGCAATACCGGCTGAGCGTAGAGGTCCGTCTAGCCCAGAATTTGTCTCTGACAGTTGCCAGTAATAGATGATTATAAGAGGGGGGAAATAGTGATCAGTCACTACCTTGTTTAGGTTGTAGCCTACCATAGAAAATAGCAGTACTGCAGACTAATGTGCTGCATTTTGACATATTTTAAAGCGAGCGCTTTCTGATATTAGCAACTGCAGGTGTCACTTCAGCTGTATTCTTGAGCAGTAGGAATGCTGACAGCAGCTGTACAATGAAACCTGATATAACCATTGTGCATTCCCCGTATTTGTTGAAGTGCTAGCTGCTGGTATTTAGGGACTCCTCATTTCTATTTATTTTTTATTTGATCTGCTTTTGTAAGTGGGCTAGGCTGTACACTGAGTAATTTTCCCCCCACAGCTTCTGGTGATAAACACCAGCTGTCGCCAGTGAATGCAGTGACATGAGAAGCATACAGTGATTTTCAAGACAAGGTCAAATGACAGGTAGTTAAATAATGTAGAAAGGATAATCTTCTGAACAAGCAAAAATCTGAGGTTGGCACAATGCTTTTCACAAAATTTACAATCAGCAGATGGCAATGCAGAGGTCAAGCTCCCAGACAGAATATATCATGTACCTGAATAAATAATTTGTGTATAAATGATACTCTATGAAAACTAATTTTTGCTATTGAGATACCTACCTGACCTTGTGATGTTACTGTTAACACTCTTTAAATTGTTGTCTGAATTGCATTATAAGGTAGTACTTGAAATCATATGTTGCTACTAAAGCTGTTGTTATACACATATATTTAAAGGCCTAATGATTTTGAAAGTCTGAAGGCTGGATTTTCTATGATGCCATGTATCCTTAAAAGTGTCTCATGATGGGAACGTGGCAGAAATCATCAGAATTTAAACTAAACTTAGCTGGTTCTGGGATTTTTTCTGGTCGGGCTAGTGCCTTTCCTTGCATATTCCTTTTTCACTTATGTCTGGCTTCCTGTGTTTCGTAGTGTCTCTTGAGAGGTGTCCCTTTATATTGTCCAAAAGCCTCCATTTAACTGACATAAAATTAGCAAAGTGTTTTATACTGCTTCCAGAGCTTAATTTCAATTCTCCCTTAAGCAAGAGGTTCTTTAAATGTCTTTAAATTAAGAGCATCACATACACTTACTATGCAACAGTTTAATTGAACTTAGTGAATATCTTCTTACTATCCTTTTAGAACAAAAACAAATTAATGTTTTTCTAAAGTGGACCTCTTATGTACGTTGAAAAAAATGCAGTAAAGTGATAATCTAAAATCAGTATGTAACCATAGAACCCACAGTGAGCTGTCGCTGACATAATAATATAACACCAGTGGAAGATTTTTTAATGGAAATGTCAAATACAATTGTATTAATAGG
>VYZW01014866.1:26148-37738 GCA_013401315.1 Balaeniceps rex
ATGTAGGAAAATTCACAGATAAGGCTGCCTCAATATCCAGAGATTAAAAGCAGTGAAACAACCCCCAGGAATTGCTTGCCTTCCATGAATTGTCAGTTGATGATGCGCTGATAGCAAAGTGAAATATTTCTTCCCAGTGAGCTGAAGGTGTGATATTGACTTTTGAAGGTGCAAAGATAACTTGATTAGACTGAATTTATTCTGAATTTGCTTTTTAGTTTTAAAGAGACAATCTCCCTTTGAGTTAATGGAATACTAGTAAGCAGAACCTCATACATGTTGTTTTTAACACCCAGGACATTCTCCGAAAGTAAAGAACAATTTATGAATTAGTGCAACTACAGATTTTGAAGATCGCAAAATCTTCTTTGACCATCATGACGGAGAAGACAGTTTTGAAAATGGTGTTTACAGCTACCCTACTTACTGTTCTGATAATAATCTTATGACCTTGGTTTTGAAAAGGAAGTTAATACAGAATATGAAGAAATGGGGGAATTTTTCTCAGTAAGCAAAAAATAAATGATGCTGCATTCTTTCTCTCTGCAGTCACTTTGTGCTACTAACATTCCTTCACTGAGACAGAAACTGTAAATAAACTGTAGGGTTCATATCCAGCAAAACATGAAAAAACGGTATTGACAGCTTGAAGATTATAAAAATTACTGGCTATGAAAGTCAAGTGTTTATGTAACTCAGAGGAAACCTGTTGCTAAAATGGAATTATATTCCAGTTCTAAAAAACTTTTTTGCAATACCACTGTCAGAAACTGCAACTTGTTCAGATGGAATTAATTATTATTTTCCTTTTTATAACATTCAAATAACAGCAAGATCCATCTCACTGAAATAATAAGGATTAATTATACTGTAATATTATATACACCAAGAGAAGCATAGAGGATGTCATCAGGTTCTAATATTGCTGTTTCTGGCATTTGAAGATGACCTCCAATGGTTTAGCATATGATATTTTTATGAGCACCTCTAGCTGGAAACAGAAAATTTTTTAATATATGTCATTCTCTGGCTTAGCTGAGAAGGTTTGGGACTTAGAATGGGTTTTTTGCTTTTTTAATCCACACTTTTATCGTCTTTGAAGTTGTTGCACAATACTTACAAGCTGACATTTCAAATAATGTAACAGCAGTATAATAATCATTTGGTACTGGACATGCATTTCCATTGCTACCATCAATGCTTTTGAAGGATCTAGTTATTAACATAGGTTGGAAATTATTGAAAAGATTTAAAATCATAGCTTTTGTAGTGAAAAGAGGGTCTGTCTGCAAGCAAGAGGGTTGCATGTAAATGTTATTTCTCTTGGCATATTTTACCTTTTATGACACAAAGTTGCTAGCTGACACAACTTGCGTATCACTGACAAACCTGAGCTGGTAAAAAGCAGCTGAGAAGTGAACAAAAGGGTTCAAGCTGTGCATTCCGTGTCTTGAGTTTCTGAATAGAAGGCAGTTTTTAACAACCATATTTCCTCCACTGTTACATAAAATATGTGGAGGTCACATTTTAAGCTTTAATAGAAGTAAGGAATCATTATCTTTATTTTTTTTTCTGAATCCTATGTCTTCATATCTATTCTCTAACTGAATTTAGCAATGAGTATTGAAACAAAAGACTGGAGATCAGGATGCAGTTGTAGCTACATCAGAAGTGAAATTCACAGTGAATTCAATTACTGTGTGAGTATTTTCCCCACATTTACACATCTTGGTGAACCTGATGCTCCTGAGACCTTAAGTGATAGTCTTAAAGAGTGAAGTTCTCTATTTAACTACAAAATAGTTACAACACAGAAGCAACAAAACATGTGACACACAATGATTGAAATTAATTTCTCTTCATTGCGGTACCTGCTAAGAGCAGTGAGAGAAAGCAGTAAGAAGGAGCGTTTAACACAACAGCATATCATGCTTAGTGGCTGAGTATAATTAGAATCTGATGCAATGCATGCTTTTAAAAGTTATTAGCTTTTGTAAACCTTTCTTGTATAGAAAAGTGACTAGGGGGATACTTACCAGCAATTTTGCAGATTATGTTTTATGTGAGGAACATTTCAGCATCAGGTTGTCATAGACATTTAATCAAGTAAGTCGGTGGGGAAAGATCAAGAAAAGATTTTGATCTAAGATGTCAGGGAATTCTTCCAATCCCACTGTCTTAACACTAAATGTTGTTAAAGCCTTTCTGTTGCTCCAAAGCAGATTCTCTAATGCTTCCAATAGTGTAAAGTGTACAGCAGGTGGGGTGCCGTTACAGGGAACCATCCAACTTATCTTTCATCTATTCCACCAGAATTATGTCTTGGCCGATAGTCATTTTATATGATTCATACCATAGTTTTATAATATTTTCTGATCATAATTTTTATCCATATAGGTTACAATTTGTATTTGTACTGACTTGTTGTCTAGACAGGTGTAATTTAGTGTAAAAATTGTAATGCATATGCTTTATAAGTAAAGTACTCCAGAGGTGTCAGTTTTTTTCTACTGACTGAAAATGGAGCCTCCATGATCAGTTTTGGGTGACTACTGCCAGTTATAGGACAAGTATAATTAGCAAAGATTAATCCAAACTGTGGTGTTAATCAATGTGCAACAATGTGTTTCCTTTGAAATGTGAATCTCACATAGAAATGAAATTTTGAAAGGAGTGATTCATATCGGTATAAATGTATCCATATATGAGATCTTTAGTAAGATATTATTAGAATATTTTACAGCTCTGTTTTTAAGGGTAATTTAATGATAGAGAAGATTTATCTCCTACCATTTGTGATAGTGTTCATATTTGAGTTTCACTGACATTATTTTAGGGTATTTTTTTCTTGGGAATTTTTTTTTTTATTTCATAGAGCTACACATTTAGTTTGGACATAATGGTTCAGTATCATGCCGTATATTGAAGAAGTAGCCTTCTGCTATTGTTTAAGCATTTTAAGGTTTTACATCTTGCAAAAGAAAAAGATGAGAGCAAGAAAAAGATTTTACTATTGCATGATGAGTTTAATAGCTATGTGACTTCCTGAATGTTTGAAGAACACAAAAATGTAAGCTCCAACCTGCTGTACACAAGATGAATCTACAAAGAGCTAGGTTGTGTCCTATGTTATCAGTTCAGAAATAGATGACAAACAGCTGTGAAACCAGGCTGATTAACAAGACTAAGGGTAACCAAAATAAAAACAGTAGTTTCATATGAAAAATGTCACATGAATCATGAGTAGGTAGGCAAAAGTGATGAATTTCTAGATGTGCTTATTGGAAGAAATATTTTGCAAAACGAAATTAAAAAAGGAAAAGATTTTGATGGGTTTTGTTTCTTGTTATTACCACATGTCAAGTGAAACTGAATATAAATTAACTTGAAAACAACTGAAAACTAACAACAAAAAACCCATAAAAAGAACATACCCCAGAATCAAATAGTTTGGAAACAAAACCACAACACCGTTCTGTAATCCTGTAACGCAGCAAAGGTGAACGAACCCAGTGGCGTCATACTGAAGTTTCAGGGATGCTCAGTTCAAACTAGAATACAGTAAAACATGTGCTGGAGATTTTCAGAAAAAGCCATTCACCCTCAGAGAAGTGTTCTTTTCTTTTACCATTTTCAGAATATGGCTCATGTATGCTTGGTTTATGCTGATTTACAGGATAGGGTTTTTCAGGAACAGCAGTCCTGCCACAGTGATGATTCAACTGTCAGAAATGTTTGCATTATGTGGTGGAAGGGATGTGGTCAAGGCTGCATAGAAATGCAGTGATTAGGATCACACTTCTTGTATTTTCCAGAGGAGAAACTGTACAGTCAAGCTACAGTTTCCATCATCATTTTCCTCTATGCCAAAACCCTGAAGAAAATGTGGCTAGTATTTTACTTTATCTTTCACTCTGGGACTACTGTCTGGAATGTAGGAGATAGCGTGGGAGGAGATGTACATAATTTGTGCTGGATATGATTCTGTATTTCAAGACGTTCCATAAGGAAACACGAAAGGACACAAGGAGGAAGTCTCAACTCGTTTCATACACAAAGCTCTGTCTTCACATTTCTTCTTCAGAAGAAAAAAGTTTTTATCTGCTTATCTACCTTTAGCACCAATTAGTGGTTAAACATGCTAAAATTATAACACATGCATGAGCTCATCTCTGACTTGAATACTTTCTGTTCGGCAAGCTGCCTTCACATCCTTTGCAGTCACATTCTTTCTATGCTTTAAGTGGTTTTAGTTGTGCATGGAGAACATCTACGTACAAAGATATCCTTGTAAAATGGATAGTGCTCGCTTCTATTTTTATTCCTTTAAAACACTCTAAATATAAATATGCAAAAAATAGAAGTAAAAAGGCACAAGGAGAAGAGAAAGCAAGTTAAAAATACTTCAGCAGCAAAGAAGATATTCAGTCAGCAAAGTGGAAGTTATACTTCTTGTCATACGTCACGTTGAATCTTTGGAGAATACTCAGATACCATCATGATGGGCATTAGTGTAAGAATATAATTGCTGTTAAAATGCATCAGTGTGGGCAGGACTCCATTTCACTTACATAAGGAACTATGGAATAACTTATTAGCAATTTCTGGGGTGATAAGGAGGTAAGAGAAAAGAGGAGGAAACTCTATTTCTGTCAGTCAGGATTGTGGTTGTTCTAGGGAACTGGGCAAAGACGCACATTTTGTTCTCATTGCCATTTGTAAATATGTAATTACTTGGTCTTTATATTGCAGTTGTGGGTGATATCCAAGTAATTAAATAGTGTCAGCATCTGAGAAAATCAGAACTTCCAAGAGCATACTGGTTAAAGAGTTAGAAGAAGCTTTTAGGGCACAGATCTAAGACACGATACAGGTAAGATGTATAATGAAAGCGTGTAATCATACGCTATTGTCACAATATAAACTGGTCTGCCCAGGGAGGATCGTGGCCATTCTGTGATTCCCTTGGGCTAAATTAAGGTGAAGCGACACCAAACGATCAATTAAACACTTTATTGGTGGTAAAAAACAACCTGAAGTTGGAAAGCGTAACTGTAGGCAACATGGGTTCTAATCAGAATACTTATAACAAGAAAGGAAAAAAAGAGGAAAAGGCGGGGGGAGGAGAGAGAGAGATCACCACCCTTGGATCCCACGATGTTGATGGTATACGTTGCAATCCTCCGGTAGTGGGCATGCACATAGCAATCCTCTGGTGGTGGGCACGCGTTGTGGCAATCCTTCGGTGGTGGGCACGCACATGGCTCCTTGGAGTTGTGTCTTTTATAGGTTAGTCCCCACCTCTAGTCTTGCCCCCTTGAGGACTTTTATGGTTCTTGTTCCAGAATGTTCATCTTCCGCGCAGGCACCATTGTGGGCGGTGGTCACGAGGGGTCTTTCCGGTGGTCGTGAGCCCTTTCCTCAATTGAACTCTGTATGACCTCTGGCCGTATATTGTGAGTCGTAAGGCACATCAGAAGGCAGAACTGCACATTCTCCGACATGCCTTCCCAGCTCTGTGCCAATCGGCTTCTCACCTGTGGTTTAGTGGTGCTATACAGACCCTAATTTGTCGCTATAGAGGCCTTAACTTGTGTCTATGCAGACCTTAACTTGTCTCGCCACAATGTTTGAGACATCAACATACATAAACTCTTTCAGTCTCTCACAGCTATGGATCCAAAGCAAAGTAATTACCATCACATATGTAAACCATAGCTTGCTTCGTGTGATTTTTTTATATGTTCATATGGACTGCATGGAGTTAGTGGAAGTGATATACTTTACATGTTGGTTTGAAAGAATACATTAGTCTGAATTTGAGTCACTGCACCTGGTGCATTTACACTTCACAAAGCAGCATTTACAGGAAAAACTGCAAACTTTATCGAGGCCACTGTCAGGGAGTGATGAATGAGGTCAGTGGTGGTGTAACCCCAGTTCTTTTCCCATGGGTGCAATTGGCTCCCTTGGAAACATTTGCTAGCTGGTTTCAGAATATGCAAGATATTCTACCAAATATCTGTGGACTAATAGCTTTTACAGGGCTTCTGGAATGTTTTCTTGTCAATCAGGAGGGAACAGTGTATGCAGTGGTGTACTGTTTTCAACAAGCTATATAGTACTATATGTCATTAATAGAGGTAGAAAGAGTTGTTTGTTGACGTATGAACATGTACAGATTCATTCACCTATCAACTAAAAACTAGTATTTGTATTACAGTAAATCAGAAATTTGACAGTTGGGTAATTTTTAAGCAGTCTGCTATACTGCCTCTCATGACTTTTTGAAATACCAACTTTATGCTGGAATCAGCAGAGATATTGTAAAAATCACAGAGAGTAACTGACATAGCAAATTTCCTGTGACATTACCCAATGTACATTTTTCTCAGCTGTGAAAAGCAGCAATTAACTGTCCTATTTTCTATTTGATTTGTGAGTTCCCTTTTGATACCAAGAGGCTGTATTTCTGCAGTGGTATAAATGGACTACAGACTAATGTGAAATGAAAGTTTAGTATGCATTTTGCCAATAGTCAGATCATAATTTAAAAGAACTAATAGGTGATATTTTAGGACCTTAGGACCTTAAATATGATCCTTTGTTGTGTTGATTTCAGATCAGTGTAATTCTCTCAGTGAAATGGGCGTTTATCTCCAGAACAGGCAAGGAGATGAAGGACTGTGTTCTCTGACAAGTCCTATGCTGGACTAAAATATTTTATGTTCATACAATTTACTTCCACATAATGTCTCTAAAAAAACATAACTAGTGTATATAAACATAAGGAAAATATGTGATGTAGATCTATGTTTGTATATAGCAAACACATCTAAATTCTTGTGATACTCAACTTTGTATTTACCGATGAATACCAATGCTCCCTAACTGTGCTCTACTGCTAGGAATGTTTTTATCATTGCCAAAACCAGAGCTTTACAAGAAGAAAACAAATCAGATTATAAAAAATTAATGCATTCATTATAGTGGCCTTTTTTGTCTCCCTACTGAAGAAATCCAGCACCTGTTAATAGTACTTAGACAAAGAGGAAGAGGGAGAGAAAATGTAATTTCACTGCAGTATCCATTAGCAGCAGTTTTTAAATCATCAGCAGAAAGGTGACGGTATCCTTTGATTTCCTCCATGCCTATGGAGGAAACATAAGAAGTTCACAGTGAAATCAATATCTTTGATTATATGTGATAATGTAGTTTTAAAAAAGGAGCTACCCTTAGCTTCTTCGTTCCAAATAAGGGAAAAAAAACCCCAAACACCCAACAATACAGACAAAACCCAATCAAACAAAACATGGAAGTCAAAAGTGATAAGAAAACAAGGACTGATTTTTAATAGGCTGGAAAAGGGCAAAAGGAAGTTGCTCTAAAGTTATATCAAAAGACATATGGCATTTGAGTTCCCACCTCCTTATTTTGTAAAATTTTTGCCTTGTAGAGAGGAATGAAAAAATAAGAAAGAGGAGAAAGAAGGTAGAAATGGTTGACTGGAGGCCTGGGCTAAGTACTGTATTTCTGAAGCCCTTCTGGCTTATTCTGCCCATTAATGACATGCACTCTCTATCCAGATCTCAGCTGGTCTTCAGCAGCTAACAAAATCTCATACTCTGGTAGTCTCATACTCTGTAATGCATGAGGCCAAGTGTGATCATGCTGTTACCAGTATCAGCAGATTTAGATGTTAAGTGCAGGAAGTACACTGAAGTCTTATTTGCCATGGCAGAGTAACAAGAGGTAACGGCATCCTTTAGCGATGCTCAAAACCACATCTTCCCACCAACCTCTAGTAAATTCTGCTCTGCTAATGAGGGCATATTCAAAATCATTAACACCTTTTTTCTCCAACTCCCTTTCTGCTGCTCTTATTTTCTTTTGTGAAAATGTAATAATGTGCCCTACACTTTCTTTACAGGAAGTTTTTATGTCTTGGCAACGTCAAGACACTTCTTCTTGTTTCTTTCCGAAATGGCATAGGGCTTTGCTTCATCATCCGATCTCTTCAAAATTCTGTCACTGGGAAATGTTTGCCTTTGGTTTCAGCCTCCTCACTTTTTACTCACTTCTGAGGACATTTAGTAATGCTAAATATTGATGACAAATAGATTCCCTTTTTACTCTACAAAAAAAAGGATGCTTATGTTCTCAGTTCATGTGCTGTTTCTCCTAAGAGTGTGCCCACACTTTTGTGCTGTCTGTTTGTATAGGCATGTCCATATATGCAATGTACGGTCAGACAGAAAGCACAGAACTAAAAGACCTTGTTCAATCAAATTAGTGTGATGATTTGTTCATGTGTGCTAATATTCCCCAGGCTCTTGCCATATTACTTCCACCAGTATACAATTTGCTTGATGTATAATTTCAACAACAAGCATTGTAAAAGTTTGTGGAAACATTTAGTAATCTAATGTATTCCATAAGGAGATTATATTTAAACTTTCACAAGACAATCTGGTGTTTGATGATATGACTTGCTTAACCCTTCATTTATGCCTTGAAACCTAGCCTCAGAGGGCTGTTGATGTCCACATCAGCAGCCGCAGCTGGCTCATCTTCCCAGGCCTATCCAGAACCTCCTCTTCCTCCCAGCTAGTCTCTTTGACAGTCTCATCACTCCACAGTGCACATCCCTACCTCAAGTACTTGGACACCTTTCAACAGATGGAGTTTGGTTGTTCCTACCACAATGGCTTGATTCCACACCAACTGCAACTTCAGTTTGTGAGGCTTCATAGTATGTATATGTATTCCACCTTGTCTGCTTACTATACAGGTGTGTGCTTCTGTGCTTTTACATTTTATGTGGCACATTTTGTGGCTATGATGTCTTAAGGACTAATAATACAGACCTCTTTATAAAACCTAGAGGAGACTTCATTGGATTAGAAAACTAGCTGGGTTTGGTAACCCATTAAGCCTTTCCCATCTCTAAGTTTGTAGTTACAGGTCCTCGTAGACAGTGTTTGTTTTCAGCAGACTCATATGCGTTAAAACAATCCGTAGAGCAGACAGTATCCATTCTGCTGTTATTGAACAATTTGGAAATATTAGCTCTTCATTTTCCAAAGCTGTAATTGGATAAGCCATAATAACTTGGAATGAAAATAAGGAGACCACTCAATGAAAAAATGAACAAGTGAAGCAGACCCGCTAATTTTGTTCAAGAGAAAGATAAAAGAAATCTGATTATTAAAAGGCAAAGTGAAATCTTCACCATTTCCTGCAGCTACAAGTTTATGTTCTCCTTTGTTGAGAATGGGGACTTGTATGAGCACCCTGCTTTGCTTCACAAAAGTTTCTCAATCATCAATGATGAAAATATTATAATAAAGGGTCAGGGCAGAATCAAGTGTTTCCATCTGAAAGAAATCTCGTTATGTAGGTCTGTCTGCAAAAGGACCTTCTACAACTTCAGTAGAAGCACTAGCTACATGCATGTAAACACAAATTCCCTCCTCTACTACATCTCTTCCTTTGCTGCAGGAGATGAACTCTTAAGCTTTAAACATTGACATGTATTCATCATAGCAGTGAATGTACTGTGCTTGGAACAACACATGCCCTAGGAAATTTTCTTGCAGGTAGTATTGTTGTTCCTGATCTCACCTTTATAACTTGGGATACAGAAGTTATGGTGAAGTTGATTAATCTGCAGGGTTTAGAGCCTCTCTTATGCACAGCTTTGTAGCCCTGAATGTCACCAAAAGCCACTAGATCAGACCAAGGTAAACCTTTTCGGGGAAATCACAGCTGTGCGCTCAGAAAACTGGCCAGCACTATTCCTGCCTATGGGGTAATGGTGACATGTTAGAGCACTTTGTATAACCAAAGACAGCCAAATTTCAGAGTCTTCATCTAAAGAGTCTTCAGTTTCATGAGGATTTCTGCAACTTAAGGGTTTGGGGAACACTCTGTATTTCTTTTATGGGGACTGTAGCCAATTTGTGTTGGCTAGTAAATCAAGAAACTTCCAACAGTTCTCTCTCATTCCCACCTGTTTTATTTTCCAGCACTGAGCTCAAGTACCAGTAAAACCTCTCACCTGCCAAATCTGGACAAGCACAGTTGTTTGCTTGGTTTTTTTTTTCCCCCTGAGTGAACTAAGTGAAAATATACTGAATGTTTTTAGACACACATAATAATGAGCATACGTAGAAATTAATTACATGATCTTTCTGAATAGGATACTAGCAGATTAAAACATAATTATGAAGTCAAATATAATTTTCAGTATATAGATCAAGTTTTAATTGCTTAGACTAATTACACAAAGACAAGAGACCTTTGAAATTATTTGACTGAACAATTTAACAAATGTGGAGTTGGTATTCTTTCCTCTCCTCTCCCTGTTCCTTTGCAAGTAATACCAGTCTTCACATAGTCATGTAATAAAAGCTTTTTATTTAGTCATTTAGAAGTTTAACTTCTTGGATAAGACCAATGAACCATTGCATTAATATGCTAATTGGTACTTTAAGGGGTCTGGAAATTATTAAAGTCTTAAAATATTTATTGCTGTTTTGCTTTCAGCCAATGTAGAGAGTGAGCACACAGTCTGAGTTTAAAGATTTGTTTGTGAAAAGATTCTAAAATGGAAAGAACTTTTTATAGTATTAAGAAAAATATTTCTGATGTGGCTATTTCAGCCCCTTGAATGTTTTTGACTGAAATAAGACATTCCCTGTTGGGTATAATTTCATTCTTTTGGGATGTTTTTGCTAATTAAGCCAGCTGAAATGTGAGACAGTGTCATTCAGCAGTTCAGACTTTTTCTCCAACTATGACAAATAATAGAGAATGTTAAGGAATGACAAGATCTAGTCTAACGACAGACTTTTCCATCAGTCCAGGAATGAGGATCTATGGGGGCTCTGCTACAACTCATGAACATTGTAGAGTATCAACATGAAACATTATGCAGAAGGGTGTATAATTAAATTACAAAGATAAGTTTGAACATAAAATATTTTACAGCTACAAGAACAGTAGCTGCCTTATGAAAATCAGGATTGAACTGAGTTTTGAATTTCTTAAAAAAGTGAAAATCAGATTTTATTTTCCATTGTATTTTCAATAATCTGTGATTTAATGTTATGTTCTCTAAAACAGGAAATAAGTATTTAAAATAGGTGCTGTAGGATTCATTTTTATTAAAAAGTACAGTGTAAGGTCCCCTAATCTGGTTACATAAAACCATCCCCACAGAACTGTATGCTTTCTGGACCTGTTTTAAATAGTACACATAATATACAAGAAACATGCTGCAGCTCTTTGTGAAGGTGGTTTGCTGGAGGAGGCGTCTTCTTTTTTTGGAGGGAGAAACAGGTGTGATTTTCAGATGACAAAGAGGGAAGTACAAGAGACAGATGTTGACTATGATANTGGGATTTTTTTTTTCTTATTCAAGGATCATTCAAAGTCTGTTTGTTGATAAACAGGAAAAGCCCAGCCTTGTTATGTGTTCTGTGGGGTGTATCATGCGATATTGATACATAATGCAAGCAAGTAAACTACTTCTTAGAGGCAAAACATACTGATAGAGCTCTGGTGCTCCAGTGGAAGGCAGCTATGC
>VYZW01014867.1:0-24008 GCA_013401315.1 Balaeniceps rex
TGACAGAGTATCACACCTGTAATTTTACAAGCATTCAGTAAGGAGTTAGAGTTCATTTAAAAAATATTCCTTGACTAATTTTTCATGGATTACTACCTTGACATTGAAGACACTGAAGATTTTGCTGTAACTTTTAGGTACAACGGTGATGGTATAAGTGCAGAAACAGATGTAGACAACCATACATATAAGCAAGATAAACACATATATGTATAGTACTCAGAAGCAATATAGAACACGTTTGGAGATTTTTTTGTTCTCTTGCATTCAAATACTCAGCCAGAAATAGCTTTATGGAATTTGTACAAAGTGAAGATATTGTAACTTAATGATATTAAATGACTCCTCCCAAGATAGCGAGCAAGTCTACACTTTCCTTACATTATCATACATTAGTAACAATCCTAAGTAATTGTAATGTATGAAAATTGAGTTTCTTGACTGGAACAACCATCTGTTCAGCAAACAAGAGCAGCTGATAAATGCTTCACCGTCACCAATATTCATGGAAAAGGGACTCGAGGAAATTTAGAGGGGGAATAAAAAAATAAGGAATGTGAAAAACATTAATGCGATTGTAGAGATGAAAATTGAACAGGCACTTTTGAATGTATGTTTATAAAAGTGTAATCAACTTCATATCATTTCTTTAATAGAGAAAATTAAATGCACAAATTATGTTCATAGGATGGTATAGTTCAGAATTTAAACACAGGAGTTGGAAAGCAAAGTTATGCTTCCCACTGCAACTGAGTACGGGCTCTTCAGGCTGCACTGATTGAAAGTCTAAGCAAAAGAGTTGTTATACCTTAAAATGCTTATATTCGTTATATAGGCCTTATTCATTTAAAGTTAAAGTTAAAGTTGATGTTGGTAACAACATTTCATACTTTTACTTTAACATAAGTTTAGCATTCAGTTATCTAGGAAACGTTGAAGAAGCCTGCCTTCTGTACCTGGATGACATAAGCTGAATTTTTTTGTACTATGGGTAGTAACTGAATTCCAGTGTGTTGTTTAGGAATGCAGGTACTGGTGGTATCATGTCCTGGAGAGGACTATGGGTGCCTAGAAAAATGTCTGATGAACCTGGTAATCGACCCAGTGCTATAGGAGGGTGAGGTGTGAATCCATGATGTTTGTTAGATTGAACGCCTCAGCTGATTTCAAAGAAAAACACCTTCTGGCTCCTGGGATAGCAACTGCCGGCAGGCTCTGGGTGGGTGTCTCCTCCGTGGAGGGGCTGGCATTCAAAACACTGATGGGAGGCCAGTACAGTGCTGGAGGTGTGTTTTAGGAAGGTGAGATGAGGGTCCTTCTCCCTGGAAAGAGGAAAGGAAAAGGAAAAGGAAGGAGAAGATGTCAACCACCAGTATCTGGGTAAGCAACACCATGAGATGTTTAGTCCTCCAAGAGCACATCATGAGGTCCCTGCTCTGAACGACTCTCTGGAGAGACCTGTTTTTCTCTATGGAGCATACAGAAAGCTTAAAAAACCTAAAACCATAAAAGTGCATGCTGAGAATTCCCCTAAAAGTTTATCCCTTCACCAGATCACCTCTGACGAAAGCTGTTCAGTTAAACTTTGATGAGTAAACAATACCTATGTGTTTGTGTACATATGTAGGTCTGCACGTATGTCCTTCTCTAGATATACCTAAAAATGGGAGTGATCAAGTAAAGGAATTCTTAGCAGCTAGAAAATGTGTAATGAAATAATGGAAGCCAGCTTTAAAAATGTATATGTTTCCCCTGAATGCCATTAAAACAGTTTAGTGAATATATTTAAGATCTGTAAACATACTTCCCATTTTGATTGCCTGCATTTTACAGTAACTTCAAATAAATATCTAAACTTAAATACCTGAACTCATGAGGGTTTTCTCTCATTTCATGTTGGCTGAAGCAGCATAATGATAGTTGATAAATTCTGCTGTTAACAAAAAACTGATGTTATAGTAACGTAATAGGGCATGACAGTTCATGGGTTTGTATAATTAGACAACAGACTCCAGCCTACTCTGGTCCCAGGTGACCTGAGAGCACTAAAACTTAAACACTATTGAAATGTTAAAGTCAATGCTTGACATCAAAATACTGCTTCCATTGTATTGCTGCTACCTTAAGTGTACTGCAAATTATTTAAAATCTAAGGTTAAAACCCCAACAATATATTCGGCTTGGAAACTTTCAGGTGAAGTCTCCTCCTTAGAGCTAGACTATTTTAAATTTATTGTTTTTGAAGGACACTGTTAAAATGCAACACAAGAGGAAAAATTAACAGATAAATAAAGTACCTCCTATGCTAAAAATTATAATCGTTGCCGACAACTGGTAGAAGATAGATGGAAATACAACAGTTTGACATAGTTTACCATCAAGTAGTTTGCAATCATATTCCTGTGCCTATATGTTGTTTTTCTAAAACATAATTTGAAGAATTACTACAGCTCTACACCTAGAGAGTGGAGAATATAAGACAGGAGAAATCTTGTAACATCCTGAGCCATCAGATTATGTTTTCATAGAGGTCTTGAAGGTAGACAGGCTTTGTAAAGCAGTTGCTGATGGTTGAATTACCAGATTCCCTTACAACCAAAAGAATGATGTTAGACGTTCTCCCAGGCAGCTCAGATCTGCCCAGAAATGGGTAATCATTAGTATAAAACTAGCATGTAACGTTTGCGCTTGAAAAGTCAAATCAAATGAAAATACAATTAGCCATAGATTTCAGCCAGTTAATTATTCATCCTGAGCAGCATATAAAAATTTAAAGCTCTGTAACTGGCAAGCTGTATTATAAAACCTGTTCAAGATATTGTACTCTCAAGCTTAGCTGGAATTTTCACAATATGCCTTGAAACTCTCTGGTTTAAATCCTGTCTCTGTGTTATATACCGATTTTGCCATTATCAAAATTGTCATTAACAAATTGCATAACCCTGCCTGCCAACAAACAACAAAACAGATAAATGTAAAACTTGGTACTTTGGTTTCAATTTAAATAGCAATTAAACTTTGTAATTTTTAGCCAGAGGAATGTACAGTTAGCTTAATAGGGGAGGATTGTAATAAGTAGTTATTAATGTTTTAGATTAATGCAAGTTACAGTATGAAATCACAGGATAATCCTGATGGACTTCATATGGAGAAGGCAAACAAATGGAAAATATTAAATAGCAGCAAGGCAGCTGTTAGGATAAGGATAGCATAAATCAATCGAAAATGAAAATGGACATAAATGTACGAGTATAATATAATTAATTCATTTCTTTATATCCTTTTCAAAAGCATAATTCCTCCATTATTCTGTGCTGGTTTATCTTTTTTTTTTTTCAGGATTTTCTTCAGATGCTTTGACAGAACTAGTGAAATATACCAAATTTTCAGCAATAAAAGCTGGTTTATTTCCCATACTCATAGTATGAACACATTATTTTTAATCCTCTAATTTTATTTTACAACTATCAAAACAATTTTTGGCTCTGAACAATAGGTTCAGAAATTCTGTAAAAATTCCAGCTATTCGAGTAATATACATTTGGTTACCAAAAGAGGCTTTTCATACAGAATAGTGCAACTCCCTCAAATAAGGCTATTAAGAATAAACAGAAAACCTGGATTTCTTTGATAGTGATGAATAATAACATTACTATTTAGATTTTTATGGTCTGGATGATGATTTGGTTCGTCAGCCAAAATAAATTCAAAACCAAAATTTTTACACAGTTTATTGAATTTAGCAATCATCTATTACATAGAACAGCGATGCTGTTTAAAAACAGATTGTTTTCATCATTATTCTATTTTTATTCCTTTAAGCAATGTCCTTGATTCAGACATCTTCTGTTTATGAAAAAGAACACCTGTAGACCCCTGGTAGGAAAAAAGGAAATTAAATCACAAGCAAAATATTTAAAGCACATAAATTCTTCAGAGGCTGGTCTGAGATTCTCTGTTATCAGAACAAAGATACCTGTAGGATTAAATGTGTGCTTATTCATGTTTCATCACTTCCTAACATGGTCTGAAATGCACTATGCTTTAAACACAAATAAATCTCTGACAGCTAATTAACACACAGTCCTATTAAAGAGGTCTCCTCAAAAGCAGGCAGATTCAAGTTATACTGAGACGACTGCCACGAAGGGAATTTTTGTAGTGGCTTTCATAAATGGGTGACATGACAGCCAAGTAACAAAAGTAGCCTAAAATAAAATATGTTCCAACCTTAATGATTCTATGTTTTTAAAAAACAGTATTTTTTTGTTGCTTTCCAGAAACAGTCTTTACCAAATGGTTCCACTTGTTCCATTCACACAGTTTGTTCAAAACCACCCTTGCAATAATTAAAGGCATCCTGAAGTCAGTGGCAGTTGTGATAATTGATCAGAACAGTAAAAAAAAAAAATCAAAATTAAAAAACCCAAGAGTCTTAACTTTAACGCTGTTTGTGGGATTTCTTGCGACAGTCTGGAGGATGAATCACTAGTACTGCAGGGACAGCTACTGGCTATCTGTGATTGACAAAGCTGGTATAATTGTATGACTTTCTTGTATAATGGTTTAAACAAAAGTAAATAGTTTTTTTTTAAAAAAAAAAAAAAAACACACAGCAAAAAGGACAGGAAAGCTTAGCTGTGTTCAGTGCCCATTGGTGAAAGCACTGTTCTCTGATCCATGCTGCTATTGTTGGTTTTAGTTTAGCTCCCTCTCAATCAATATCTAACGGGGCATGATTTAATAAGGTTTTACAATCTCCAAAAATGGGGGGAGGGCCGTTGTGGTATTGTCATTCATCAAAGGGGGCCTTTCAGGTTTCTTTGCTTTCACCTGCTGGGACCCATTTGGTCTCTTTCAGAGAGAATGCAATGACAAAATGAATGAGAAATGCTAGAATGAGAGTCCCTTATTCTACCCAATAGTATAATCAATGAGTACTTGTAATCCCTATTGTACTTCACAGAGGTAGTTGTAAGACAATTAAATCTTGCTTCTCAGGCAAATGATTTTGGTAGTTAACCTGAAACAGCCAACAATATTGTAGAGACTGAATGCATCCGAATCGATGATGTAATGGGATACTGCTCAGCTAGAAAAGCCTGGTGGTTTGGGGTTTTTTGGTTTTGTTTTGGTTTTTTGGTAGCCTAGAACTACAGTACATGTGAGGTATAATTACAGTGAAACACTGGGAAAAAGCAGAAGAGATTTTAAATTTAATTCTCAAAGGTGTGAAAGGGGTGAAAAATCCGTATATATGCTCTTTTAAATGCACAGTTTGTATCTTAAATGAACAATAAGAGAGTCTTATATTTTTATCGCAGTCTAAATTCTAAACGGTGGCTTAATAAATAGCAAACATTTACATAGTTAACATCATCTTGATGTGACAACCAATTTAGCTTTAATTTCATTTGCATCCGCTAAATTCAATTCTAGCCTTTTTCCTCCCTACTGAATTGCTTGCATGTCAAAAGAGAGCTTGTACTGTTTTGAAGAGACATGCATTCATTCTGTGCTCTGCATTATTTGTCCACCTTCTACGGCACAGGCATTATTCTCTGAAAAGCACTTATCTCCTGTATCGTGTCAGTTTATGTATTTTTCTCTTAAAAATTGCATTTTACTGTTAGAGTCACTCTTGCATCATTTACATGTTTCAGCAGAATTGTAAACATTTTGTGCTATAATTAGTGTACTCCACAAAACAGAAATGGTCAAATAAGAATTGTTGTGCCGAAGAGCACCGGCAGAAGATACCAGAGTCAGTAGATATATTTGCACCCCTACTTTTATATATTACATAATAGATGAATGGAAATAAATGTTACTTGCCTTTATATTATGAATAATAGCTAATGTAAGCATATATATTTTTATTGTTTTAACCAGCAATTGCACCAATAGTTGAGATTAGACTGCCAGTTTTCACTTCTTTACTCCAGATTTTAAAGAAGAGAAAAAGACAAACCCAAGCCCTGACATGGTTTTACACTCTCCTGTTGGCAAATATCTCAATTCTCTCCTTTTTTGGGGTGTAAGAGTGTCTCTTTGGAAAAAGGTCTATGTCACTCAGCCACATGAGATGATGCTTTGCATCGGATAAGGACAGTGCTCTTCCAGAAGGCAGTCCACCTTTTGAAAATGGTCAGATTTACAAGTATGTTAAAAAATGCTAACTTTTCTACTAACTTCTTCTATACAATTTTTTGTTTTAGGAGGTGCTGTCTGAAAGAACTTCTAGAAATACAGCGAGACTCTCAAAGCCTCTGAACCACTGTCCATGAATGCCAGTGGAAAGATTCTAATTCTTGCCAGCTTTCGAGGTTACACATAACCATTTTGTGATAAATCTCATGAATGTTGTTCTGTACCTTGAATCATAAATACCTCCAATCTTGTCTTAAAACTAAAGCTCTGTTTTCAGGGGAAGGAGACATAATGCATTTTAAAACTGTCATATGAAGTAGCTATTCTTTATAAATACTATCCTGCAAAGCAGAGGTGGGACAAGAGAGAACAAAAATATATTCAGCTCTGCCTCAGCTGAAAGGCGTGAGTCTAATTTTGGGCAGAGAGCATCAAACTTTCTGATCGGTTTAGACTAGATATTATGCTAAGATGATTCAGCGTTGAGTAGGAAAAAGTGTTGCGTGTGGGATACGGCAGAAAAGGGCATAAAAGAAGAGGGATGCTGTTTAGTAATGGTTTGGAGAAGAAGGCAGAGGGAAACCGCAATGTGGGTTCCCAGTGAGCAAGACCCCTGCCCGTACGTATGCAACGCTGCTGCTTACTACAGCTTCTGCAGGTAGGTGTCATGAACCAAACTACCCAGCTGAAATGCAAGCATGTGCTTAAGCCAAGCTGTCTTCCCTCCCCACACATTAGTTTGTCACCTATGTAGTGGCCTGATGGACTTGCCAATATCTTCCCCCTCTCCCTCTCATCAGTGTCCTGAGTGAAAACCTGTCCTTTTGCACCGAAAGTCCAATTTGCCATTGGTGCTAGCAGAATCATGATTTGGTCTCCTGAGTAAAAAAACCACGCCCTGTCTCCTGGCTTGGCATGCCAGTAGACAACTAGCAGTTACAGCACTGGTAACTGAGGTTTAACACAAAAACAGTGTCTCTTGTTGGCAGTCATGGTTTTCTGTATAGGAGAAGCTTCTTCTACTTTTTTATACGATAAAGATCACTATAATGTCAACAATTTATGCCCAAGGTAGCTACATTTATTACTGTACTTGTGTGTTTCCCATTCTAATATAAAGAGTATGAGAGATCAGTGCACAAGTCAAATGTTATTGCTTGGCATTACAACTGGTGTTGAACCCCAGGGCTTTGATTTTTAAGTCTCCTCTCTATGAAGAAGACCCTGATGATGCTTCTAAGAACAACTGGCCATATGTGGCCGCAGCGCTGAGCCAGGCTCACAAAGGGCTCACCCTCCTTGCTCAGCACTGGCCATGGTGACGGCTGGTGTGCAGGAGCATGTTGGACAGGGAGAGCAGCCAGCTGTGCCCTCCATGGCTTTCACCAGCAGCAACAGGAGAAATAATTCCTCCAGCCTGTTCCTTTCTGCCCCATTTTTGTGTTTGTTGGGTGTTTACTTTGCCTTGTGAAGAGGTGACGCTTTCCTCCTCAAGTTCCTCAGCCCTGGCTTAAGCGATGTGGTGGAGGAAGGAGTCTACCTCTGCAGCTCCGCTCTGACCCGCTTCGTAAATAAAGGCTACACCAGTAAAGATGGGATGTTTGTAGCTTTATGGTGCTGCTGAACTCAGCTGGCTAATCAGCAGTGACAACACTGCTGAAGGGTTCTCCTTCACCCTGAGTGCCTGGCATATGAAATCCATCACAGGAAAAGCAACAGGAGTTGTCCAGCTCCTGTTTCTTCCAAAACCAAAAGCTTAGGAGTCACTTAGTGGCAGACAGCTGTATCCTCATCTTTTCTCCCGACGGCCAGGCTGAGCATTGCTGGAGACCAATAGCCTTGGGCAGCTTGCAAGGTGGGTGGGAATTGAAAAAAACCACATGGAAAACTGCTAGGAGAAGACTCACCAGGTAACTGCGCGTTGGTTTTGAGGGCAGCATTAGCATGGCTGTTGAGTTCAGTTGCTGTGATGGCGCGAGATGAAGGCAGCACAAGTGCCCCTGTGCGTAGAAAAAAGTTCAAAAGCATTAATTGTGTCCCTTAATTTTCTTTTCTTCTTCAATTTGTGTGTTAAGGATATGAGGTACTGTATTTAAAACAGCTGTGAAGCTACTGTGAAATTAGTTTTTTCTTTAGCAGGACACATTCATCACTTTTAATACCTGCGCTTCAACAGAGCTGCCTTCGGTTGTATTTGACCCATGGCAGCTGGCCGGTAGCTGGCTGAATACTCTTTCTTTACTGGACTTTTATGTTATTTTGCTTTTAATGGATTTTGAGATGTTTTAAAGAAACAGAGTCTGTAATACTGTTCCTATGTTTCAAAGTCACAAAACACGTAGGAGTTTTTTCTTTCATAATAAAAAAGCAGCATTTTGTTCTGCATTAATTTCATTTTTTTTCTTGGGGAGGGGCAGAGGAAGGTCCTGGTTTCTCTGTGGAGCTGCATCATCAAGAAGAGAAGTTCAGGGATTAATACACCTGTATGCATTGATACACAGCACAGTAGCATTTGATATATGAGCTTGGTAGTTACAGAGTTAATTTTCAGCAGTAATTCAGCAAGATAAGCTAACCAAGATCAAGTCACAAGGCCACACAGAAAAAAAACAAAGGAAAGGAGAAACACCAGTCCTTATTTATGTCAGTGTGTCTGCTGTGCGAATGTAGGAGGGAAAGTTCTTAGCCAGAAGAGAGGTATTTCAAATAAACAAGCCTATTTTTGTAAAAAGTATAATACAAATCAAAACATCGGCTAATGCAGTCAAAAGCCCTTACAGAACTCGTGCTACAGGTGCAACAGAAGGATTCCTTTATTTGCTTTTCACAGCCCTACCTTTAATCATCAGCTTAACTAGAGCCTCTGCTCTTTGTACTTTTCCCTGGCTATTCCCACAGCAACGGGGTTAAATGAGAGGGACAGATACGATTGCTCCGTAGCCCTAATAGGGAGCATGAATGTCTGTCAAAATCATAACATCAAAGTTATTAGGAGTCACGCCAGCTGTGGCTTTTAAGACGGTTTTAGAACCATTTCAACTCAAGCATTTAAAGAAAAGCTTGCCACTTTTAAATTGCATTTCTGGGCTCTGTTTTATGCGCGCACACAGACCTGAAATGGCTGCTGACTCTGCTAGAGATGCTTGCAGAGACCACTTGGCCGAGCAGAGGACTTCTGAGCACCATGCAGCCCCCCCGAGAGCGCGCATCCCCCGCACAGCCCCGGGGACAGGCACTGTGCACCGCTGCATCCCCTGGCCGCATCAGGATCCGCCGCAAATTTTGCAGCTCGGGTGTGCGCTGACACCGAGGGAGATTAAGACAAACTCTCTCAAAGCTGTCTCCTGAAGCCTGGGTCCTTCGCAGGGACCAGCTGCTTTGCTGGCAGTAACGTACCTGCCTTACCGGCTGCTGTCTGGGTGCCTCTGGGGGGTAGGTACCTGCCTTTTTGTGCAGAAAATGACTTGAGAGTCGGAGGAACAGGTCTGCCGTAACTCCTGCTACCTACTTCTTTATAGCTGGGTTGTTGCAGGCGGTTTCTGCGGCAGACTAACATTACCCGCCTTGCAGGGACATGTGGTTAAACCTCACTAAATTGCTGCTTAGGAGTGGCATTCACTGGTGGGACTGAAAAGCTGTAGATGATATTTATACTTGTGGAAAATACAGATAATTCAAGAGCACCTGATGAGTTGTCATCACGGTTTTTTTTGAGACTTATTTTGGTTTAGTCTGTGTTGGCAGGAGATGCTTCATCTGGCAAAATTTAACCTCAATTCTTTCCTGCACAAAATTCTATGCAAGGATTCACAGGTAAAATAAGGTTTTCTACAGTGGGGCCAGATTCCTAATATAGTTCAAACGAACTGCACGCGCTCGCACGTACTGTGCCTTAGAGCTTTCTGCTATAGTTCACACACTTGTGATAGAAACCAGGTCACCATATAGATGACTTTCTGGCCCTTCAAAGAACCCAGCTGGGCTGAACCTAACTCAGATCTGCAAGACTTTTTATGAGATTCATCCCATTACTTGTAGTAATAGGGAATTCTAAATTGTAAGATACTAAAATAAAATAAAAAAAAAAAGATTACCAAGGACAATTGTTAGTTCAATAAAAAGCATAGACACTGAGTGGCTTACACTGAAAAAAAAAAAATACTTAGAAGACATTTTCCGCATCTGGGCTGCACAGTAGCAAGGCTCATCTCAAGGTTTTCAGTGCTGTGTTGTTTTGCCTATGACTTAGGTGTAAATTCTGAATTCTGGCTCTGTTACAAGATGTGACAATTTTATTTAAAATATCTTTAAAAGGAAAGATCCTCCCAAAAACTCCAAGAGGTATATCAAGCATCCTTATTATAATCCAAATCATGCAAAAATTGCCCAGTTTCGGAATTTGCCGTGCCAGGCATAACAGAAGTTTTACATAGCCCACGAAAATCTCAGCTTTGTCTCCAGCCAGGTTACAGGTGTCTGGGTTTTGAATTCTTCTTTTTGTTGGAACCATGCGATTTAGCAATTTTAAACATTTCAACTTGGATTGAGAAAGAAAATAAAATGTTAACTTGAGCCCAAGGCAAAAAACTTCTGACTTTCACATAGCTTTAGAAAACAGAAGTAAGTTTAAAAAACCTTTCTGGATCATATGCACTTGTATAATAGCAAACCAGAAGCTAGGAAATCTATTATATCTATATAAATTTAACCACATCAATAGTATATGAAATAAATCTTGCTGCTCAGTTTTCTAGTGTGTAATACCTTTTCTGAGAATATGCAAATTTTCTACAAGAGGTTTAAAAGAGTTTCTTAAAATATACTCCAAACTACAACAGATTTGTCAGTCATGCACTGCTGAGCACGGAGGCTTAATTTTACTTTTTTTTTGCTGTTATTTTAAATCAAGCCAGTTATCCAAAAGATCAAGAGAGCATTTAAATGGACACTTTGTGATGGAGGAAATGATGGTGCGTGCCGGAAGGTACTAATTTTCCATGCGGTAAAGGTGCAGGTAGTGGTAAAAAGCTTGACAGGTGGGTCGCAAAAGTACAGAGGCCAAATTTATCCCTAACGCGACCTCTGTGAAATCAATAAATGTGGAGCAGGGAAGAAAAAAATGGGATAGTTGTAAATTCTGCCTGAAAAAACCCAAAACAAACCCCCAAAACCGAAAAACCAAAAAAAAACCTCAAGAAAAAACCCAAACCCGTGCTTTTTTTCCAAGAAGAAAACCAACCCCACAAGCGTTCGTCGCCCGGGCGGTTCGGTCCGGTCCCCGCGGGGCTGCGCGGCGCTGCGCGGCGCTGCGCGGTGCTCTGCTGCCATCTAGCGGCTGCCGCCGAGCACCCCGGCACCGCGCCGCCCCGCGGAACCCCCGCGGCGGACACGCAGGTACTGGCGGGGCTCACACCGGGAGGGTTGGAATAAGCTTGGACCTACTTGTGAACAATAATTAAAAATAAAAAAAAAAAAAAAGAAAAAAGAGTTAAAAACTTTACATTTCTCCTAGAGGATAGGTGACTCTACAGGAATCTCTCACCACTTGCAAGAGACACCCCAGAATTTACAGGACGAACACCCCGCAGCGTGCCTCCCCTCCGCGGGTACTGCTGATAGCCAGCGCCTGATTTCTGTGTCCACCGATAACTGACAATTTTGGCGTCATTTTGCACTGCACCCGCTTTTAACTACAACACTCGAGAATTCTAATTCTGGAATCACACACCTAATTCTTGAATAAGTACACAATGCTGCATAGCCCGAGTATTTGTTTGCGAACCAGGATAATTATGAGTTAAATACCTGCTCCTCCTGAAATCAGAAGATTCAGAGCCAGCTGTCACCAATGCTTTTCTAACCTGTTTTTGTTTTGTTTTGGTTTTTTTTCTCATCTCTCCATGTGTTGGCACAGGAATTTATGGGCTGGACCAAATCGCAAATCTCCGTGTCAGCTGTGTATTTCAGCCTTTAATCAGTAACAAAGAAACATCCTCCCTCGCTACATAATGGAGAGGAATTGGTTGATTTCATGGAATAATGTGGAATAATTAACTTCACAGCCTATTTGTGGGTCTAAGGTATTGTTTTTGGATGCCCAGAGGTATTTATTTTTTCCCTTCTTGTAGCTCTACCACATTCCCCTTTAGCCTCCTCCTGCTGGGAGCTCCCACTCTGTCCAAATCTGGGACCTGTGTATTTTGCCACAGGTCTCCGAACTGGTTAATGACCTTTCCCTTCCCTTCGCCACATATCTGCACCATTTCCAGATCTTCCTATGTAGCCTCTATTGCCTAATATTTGCAGATTTTTCTGTCTTGCACCATCATGAGAGGCTGTTGCAGGTGGTGATGAGGACTCTACATGCATGAATAATTATTATTCTCGAGCAAACGTATGGATCAACATCCACATTCCTTCACCACCATAATAAGGAAATGCAGATAGTACTAATTATCTGTTAAATAAGCAACATAATAAAGGTTATATATGACTCCTGCTGTAAAACATCAAAATCAGCCCAAACCTCCACCTTCAAGGCTCTCAAGCAGCATCTCAGTCTGAATACTAAGTGAGGCAAACAGTATGGACTTTTTTCCTACCAGGCACATTCAAAACAACAAGAAGGAGATGGCAGAACATTGCAGGACCAAGTCGAAGAACAGAGGGAACTATTTTATTTTACCATCTGCATTGGAATAATTCCCCAACAAATAAACTGATATTTATCCCCAGATTAATTCTTTAGCCTGGAAACTTCTGTACTGCCTTCCTTCATAAACTAATGTAATGTCCATTTTTTTTGCAAATTCACTTCATGTGACACTTTTTTTTTTCTCCCTTTTGGATTTCTACAGAGTCACAGAATGATAAGAATAAGATTTTTTTACATTGAGTCAGAAAGGACGCAAACACTGGTATTTTTATATCAAAATGATGTGCTGTATTTTGAATATCATTCCAGATAGAACAGAATCCTACAATTGCTCTGCACATTGCCTTGCATGAAACAGAGAAAAATTCATAATTGTTCCATATAATCCAGATATCCACAAAATTCCTTATCTAAAACTAGAAAACCATGTCTGATACAATTGTGCTCTTATTCTACTACTGATTTGAATAGACTTCAGTTCCGCAATGAAATGGAAAAAATTATTTGTTGAAGGTCTGTGCTGCTCTCCTTAAATAAAAATCCTGTTCTGAAGCCTGGTTTTCTACATCTTAGGTCCTTGGCCTTCAGTATTTTTCTTAAGACTGTAGCTACTCCAAGATTTTTTTTTTTTAAAGACTAAAACCTAATTGGGCTGCTCCTGTGAACGTTATCATCTTAGGTTTATACAGTAAGGTCCCCATTGTGCAGCTTAGTGTCTTCTGCCATTCCTAACACCTTGCCTGATTTTCACTCTTCGCATCTCCTGGTGCTCCTGACCACCTTTTGTTTCACTCTCTGCTTCTCCTTTCTCGGTTTCTTGTTAAAAGAAACAGAAAACCCTTTTCATCCCCATTCGAGTAACCGCTTTCCCATTGCGGGTCCCTCACTTTGCGCCTGGGCTGCCTTCCGCCCCGCAGCACACAATGCCGGACCAGCTCTTCATTCACTTAGCGGTTCAGAGCAGCATTGTGCAAATCAAAACAAGTTCCATGACAGATGGCTTGTGGCAATTTAATGAAATGTCTAGTCACCGAGCAGCCTCACTCTTGTAAACTGCAGTAATGAACTAGCTATTGTACGAGCTGCAGTAATGAAGCAGGCACAGGCAGAGCTGCTGAGCCTGTGTTTCACAGGCTCTGCACCAAGGAGACCTAAAGCAGAGGTAGCTCCTTCAGCTCCTGCACCACGGGCTGGGGCTCCTGGGCTGGCAGCCACCCCTCACAACCCGGTCGCACGCAGTAGTTGCTGTTTCTCACCGTTGTCGTCACTATAAATTTATTGCCTTCTTTATTGCTTCACGTTATACATATTTTCCCGTGGTGTTTACGGTAGCTCCCCACACCCTTCATGGTTCAGAGTGAAAACACACACTGTTAAGAGACCAGAGTAGTACACGTACTACACAAGAACTCTAGAGAGGGGTGTCATCACAGTAAAATGAGGGTGGTATTCTCACCTCTCTGTATATTCTGCAGGCAAAAAAGTTCTAAAGAGGTTTGGTTGCTCATTTCCATCTGTGCTGTATCCAGGATCTGCATGCATCTCTGCGTTTTCCGCACTTGTTACGGATTTGAATATTGCTGATGCAAGTTTACTAAACTTGTATGACCGTGAGTCAATTGCAGATACCCATGGCCATAACCAATCACAGCCATCAATCAAAATCCCCCTATGGATGATAAAAGTGGCCCCCGTGACTTCAGCAGGGGAAAGATCCTCGCTGCTAGGTTTGCAGCGGAGCTCAGAGGTGCAGTTCAGTGCCGCGGTTTCAAAAAAAAAAAAAAAAAAGCAGCAAAGCTGAATACTTTCTGAAACACCTTTGAAACTGGGGCCCTAAGTGACACAGGGAACACTGCCTTTTAAAACATGGCTTTTGGGTTTGGTTTTTTTTTTGCCCGAGTTGAAACTGAATGCTGGCCCTGGTCTGTCGCCAGTGCTGAGCAACAGAAACAAAGTTTTTATAGGAATTGTATGTGAGTGCGGTTTCGTGTGCACACCGTTGTACGAATGTGTTGATCATATTTGTTTTCTCATGGCAACCAGCATAATTTGCTTCATTCCAGTCAAATGGTGTTATACTAAATGCCCAGTTCTTGGTTCATTAATACTAGTAGGAATTTTGCCTTTGACATCAACGGGAGCAGAAAATGCTACATTTTCAGTATTACAACCTATTACTCCAAAAAGTCTTCTTTCAAATCCACATCGGTTCTCTAGGATGAAAAAGGTGCAATGAAAAAAATTAGACGAAATGCAATTTTACAAATTAATTATTTACCTAACTGAAAATGAACCTAGAGAAAGGGAACTAACACCAAAACAGGCTTTGAAAACATAGAATGAGGATGGAAATCAGATAAATTCGGGGATATCTGTCTAAAGTTACTCAGATCATAAATTATTTTCAGATGATGCTTTTCAAATTAGCATGCTGCTTGCACAGATTAGTCCGTGCTTGTCACATGGCTGTATATGCTAGTGCCCTCCTGCTCGCCAGGAACATGTGCAGCATGAAGACCTCATGGTGGTATTGGTCGAGTCCGCTTGATAATTACTTATTTTTAATTTTTTTTCATCTCTTTTCTGACTGCAACATTTTTTCAGAGTAGCTTAGTAAGGGGACAAATCCCTATGTCCCTAACCCCGCCGTGCTTCCTTCTGACCAAAGCCGATGCATCAGAGAAACCGTGCAACGCACCCCAAGCAGAAGGCATTGCACTTGTGCAGTGAAGCCTTGTCCTGAGCATGGGTCGAGCTGGCGGAGCTGCTCTTGGGACAAGGACTGGAGGTGGGGAAGGTGGAGAAGAAGGAGATGAAGGAGATGAAGTTCCAGAACGCTGTTAAACTCTTGTCGCTGGAGTGTCCGCTGCTGTTTCCAAAGCATTTAGCCCACCAGCGTTGATGCCTCCCTTGCTCTCATCATCCTCAGCAAAACTGGCTTCCCAGATGCAGGCAAAACAGTATGTCCACAGCTGTTTTTCCCTCTGTAGTAATCTACTGTGCTTACTCTGCCAGCGCACAGGTCCCGCTCCAATACATCACATAGAGCGCTCAGCAAAACTTAGCCAAAAACTTCCGAAAGTGATGGAAAACCTCCTGTTTGTCAGCAAGATAAAACAAGCAAGTGAGCAAAGCAGTACCCTTCCCATTAAATAATAATCACCTTTTTAGGAAATTGCCCTTTCATACATTTATTTGTATTTAGCTCCGAGGTGCAGTGATGAACAGCCAACATCAGTATTTTTCAACCCTTAGCACACCGGGGTACTTCAGTACTTCCCTTTACCACAAAGAAACCTCTCTGGTGTCACGGCACACTGGACGTTCAGAAATTATGACTTTTTAATGATTCCTACTTCACTGTGTGAGGTTTTATAAAAGCCACAGACTGACAGACATGACTATTGCTGTATTCATGGAATTATTCCAGGACATCTGGGGAAATGAGGCCTGAAAGAGAAGTCCAGACAAGTAGTTTTAGCCTGAGGTTTCCCTGTTTTTTTCAAAGAAACACTGTTTCAGCCATAGTGTGTAGTGATTAATTACACCAGCCACTCACCGGCTATATTAATCATAGATGAGCTCCTTGTGGATATTCCAAGAGATTTATTCTCTGTGCTGTTCTATTTCAAAATGCCAGCTGAAATTCAGATAGGGTGAACAAAGCTGTGTCCTTGAACATGTTACAGGCCCTAGTGCTTCCTCACAACTGATAGCCTTATTTCTGAAAGTATGTTGGTTAATTTGCTTCACCGCTACCGAGAGCAGAGAGGGCGACTAAGGAGACATATGAGCAAAGAGAGTTAAAAAATGTTCATTCCCTTGTCATGGGATTGGCAGGAGCTGAGGACACCAGACCATGGTCTGTTGCTCTATCAGGTCACTGAACCCAGTGGTGGCAGCACCTTCCACAACAGAAGACCCTTCCCTGATGAAGACACCTGTGGGACACGTCATTTTCTGGCAGTTCAGCTCGGATTGCTGCTGATTGGGGAACCTTATTAGTATTCAAATAAATCCCTAAAAGAAATGCCCAAAGTCTATGTCTATGATAGTCAAAGTCTATGATTCTATGATTCTAAGTCCAAGGTTTTAGGAAAGTCAAACAAAAGTAATTAAACAATTGGCAGAACGTCTCCATTTATGGTACCAGTAAACTTCCCAGTGCTGAGAAGCAAAACAAAGTGTTGGACAACTCTAGAAAGGCAAGAATCAGATGCGGTTAAAAGGAAGAGTTTGTTGACATGGAGAAAAAAATAATATTGACCAGAAGTTATTTTCTATTCATCCACAATTTAAAGAAAAAAACAAATAGGAAAGAGAGGTTACTGAATTGGGTACCTGCAAAAAAGGAACAGAGAAAGCTTTTTTATGTTGCATACATCAAAGTCCCAGTTGCAAGTCAGTGTCACTGCTGTAGGTCCTTACTGCAAGTCAGTGTCACTGCTGTAGGTTTTAACAGAAGCGGGGTAATGTTAGCCTCTGCTAACATTTTGGTTGAGAAAGCCCTGGTCTACACAATGCTTTTTGGTAAGTCCATATATTTAAGGTAGATTTAAAATTTTTATCCGTACTCTAGAAAACATGTCTGTAAAACAGCAACCTATGATCATCTTCTCCTGAAGACTTCCCCGGCGCGCTGCTTTTCCAGTTTGAGGGGAAAAAGGGAGTTCACCCATAGGGACTCAAGACGTGTCACCCATATCACCCCTGACGTGTGCTGGCCCTTGGTTCTTCATAGCTCTCATATACCTGCAGCAACCCTCCTGAAGCAAATGGCAGAGCAGCAGCTGGTAAATAATAAGATCCAACCGTACAGCTGCGCAGCTGCCACTGCGAGGTGGTCTGACAGCCATCTTCCACTTGTCTGATCACAACCAGACCACGTCTTCTCCCTGTGTCAGTCACCCGAGCCCTGTCACCTGTCATGGTTTAGCCCCAGTCGGCAATCGAGCACCACACAGCCACTCACTCACCCTCCCCCACCCCGGTGGGATGGGGGAGAGAATCGAAAGGGCAAAAGAAAACTTGTGGGTTGAGATAAAAACAGTTTAATAATTGAAATAAAATAATAATAATAATAATGATAGTAGTAAAATTGCAATGAAAAGGAGAGAGAGAAACAAAACCCAGAGAAAAAAAACCAAGTGATGCAACCGCTCACCACGCGCCGACCGATGCCCAGCCAGTCCCCGAGCAGCAATCTCTGCCCCCTGGCCAACTCCTCCCAGTTTCTATACTGGGCATGACGTCATATGGTATGGAATAGCCCTTTGGGCAGTTTGGGTCAGCTGTCCTGACTGTGCCCCCTCCCAGCTTCTTGTGCACCTGGCAGAGCGTGGGAAGCTGACAAGTCCTTGACCAGTGTCAGCACTGCTCAGCAACAACTAAACCATCAGTGTGTTATCAGCATTCTTCTACTAAATCCAAAACACAGCACTATGCCAGCTACTAGGAAGAAAATTAACTCTAACCCAGCCAAAACCAGGACACACCCTTCCAGCAATGGCCGTTGCGGACTTCCACCTCAGTGCAGTGATAAAAGTGTCCTTGGCATTTCTTGACTTACACCGTGAGCAGCACTATCTTTAAAAACTGGATGCCACTCTAAAATCTAAACAATACTTACTTCTGTATTGGCAGAAAAATAATCAGAGGGTCAGCATACTGTTATATTGCTGCTGTGACAATTACTATCATTATTGTAAACTGGCCTTCTCCCTTAAAGCATGCAACACAGAGTATCTGATTAGGAAATGATAATAATAATAAAAAAAGCAAGCAAGTGGCATTGCTTTGGCTTCCTCACCCCAGAAAAGAGAAAAAGATGATTCTCACTGGTCACCATTTAAAATGAGAAAACAGAGAAGCCTCACTCAGTGCTAATTCAGACTTTGCAGTAGGGCTCAGCTTGTCACAGTGTGTAGCTCTCTTCCCTTTGATAAGGTCAGTTTGCCAAAAAGAACAAAGTGCACATGAGTAATACATTACTCTACCACTTGTATACATACATCTGTCTTTCTTACCAGGTCTCACTATTCAGAGAGGTACAGACATGGCACCATGATAAAAAGGGTCATTTAAAAGACTTCTTGGAGGCTCTGTACTGTGAAGGATTGAATTTTCACTTGAATGCCTACATTTTCACGTCTTTTTCTTTACAGAAATATTCTTTCTGAATGGCAGGGTGCAGTTTGGTGTTTTCTTATGTCGCTGACCAGGAATACATAAATTATTAGAGCACATTTGTCCCTGGAGAGGACCACAGTGAAAGAGGTGCATCATTGTGGTGATGGAGGTTATACATCCAGCCCTGGCCAGCAGCCTCTTCCAGCTCTGCTCAGATGGTGCTGCTACAGAATGGCCAAATTAAGACAATTTCTGAAATCATTAGTTCCCAGACACATTTGCGGGACTGACTCTCATAATCATCGTGCGTTCCACACGCTGGCAGAATGCTGACTCCGATCTGTTTTTTCCCCTCTTCTCAGCAAGTTTAAGTGTTAAAGGGCAACATTTAAAAGATATCTGCATGCAGATTGCAGCAAAAATTGTGGGCTTGCATTTGTGCGCACCTAGCAACATGGTAAGGTGAAGTTTCTCCTTGGTCCTGTTGGAATATCTACTCGATATCTGAAAGTACAGGATGCTGCACAGCCACAAAAGCCATCTAAAAAAGAGCGTATGGATAAATTTAGGAAAACTTGGGTTTTTTCATGTATTGTAACTCCTCCAAAACACAATAAGTTTTGTTTGACATTTACAAAGGTGAGTTTAGTTTCACCTAAAGGGGAGGGACGATTCTGGTTTGATACGGGCATTGGTCAACGTATCTGATGAAACTGGTTGCGTTTTTACAGCAAGTTGTACAATGTTTACTAGTTTCCTACTGAAACCCTGAAGTAGGTTTGTGCACAGCAAAACCAGATGAAAGATTTACCCAGTCCCCCTGCAGCAGCTTGGGGACAACCCCCAGAGACCTCTCACCCCTGCCTTAGCAGGGATGGTGGCTCCACCTTCTTCTTCCTTGCAGAGCCCCCCTGTGCTGAGCACTGTGCGGATGCACGGGAAAGAAAAACCTTGGCATGTCATTTGTAGAAAACTTGCATGCCAGTTGAAGAGCATGGCTGAGCTTCGCTGTTATGAACCTCCATGACCCGATGGAAAGGCCATTTAAAGGAATGAGCCTTTTGCTATTGATTCTGCACGTAGCTTTTGAATGATGTTCAGTATCAGCTTGAACTAATGTTGCACCACAATATTTACTTTTATCAGGGTATTCTGGTTAATTACACTGGGAAATTCTGCAACAAGTTTAACTATTGTGATAGTGAAAGCCCAGATTGCCATAGGGCTATTTTACATGTAAAATTCTTTCAGATCCATGCCTGCTTGGTTGCCAGTAAAAGAAATTTCTCTCACTAATCTCTTAGCCTTATTTTTCTCATACTCTATTTTAAAACACAGAAGTAAAAAGAAGGTGACAAGCAGGGTCAAGAAGAGAAGCACGATCCTAACAGACGACAAAATACAAGCACTGTAGTTCTGGCAAAAAGGGAAATTAACATAACACTGCTTTTCTAAAATGTGAACAGATACATGAGTTATTACTTTTTCTTTTATTTGTTCAGGCATTCTTACACTTTTTTCTTCTAACAACTTTTCTCTTCATGAAATTCTTTCTAAGGTGCTTCTGTTTGCTATATGGTAAGGTTCAGAATAGCTGCAAAAGGATGTCACAAACGGAAAATAGCTTGAAACTATCTTCTGCTCTAATATATGCCTTTCCTCCCTCCAAGGAAGAAGTCACCTTTAAATAAGATTACATAAATGTAATCCTGGCGAAATATCTGACGTTATGAGCTTAAATACGCGCTGTTGATTCATCATGTTGAAAAAGAGGCTTCCCTGAATCCTTTTATCTCAATCTCTGATTCTCTGTGGCTTGACAAAATTCAGGGGTTTTCCTGGTGAATATGTTTTCTAATGGATTACTCTTCTTTGTATTTGTTGTAGCATATTTGCTGCAGTACAATAATTTCGAGCAATCGCAGCCTGTTCCGGGATGGCTGGGAGGTAGAGTCCACGTGGATGCAAATGGGATGAAGAGCACAGGACCAAGCACGTTGTGTCATGCTGAAGTTCACCTAAACTGCAGAGCACGGCTGGCAGCAGACTCCTGAGGGGCAAGACCATCAGCAGTGTGACCCTTTCGTCCTCACAGCCAAGCTGTCCCTTGTCACCTCCTGGCATCTGGCAGCCATTGGCTCTGATCCTCTTTTCCAAGTATTCTCTTCTTGTTTTCACACCCTTTCTAGAACAGAGTGCTCAGAATTGCATTAGATGCTCAGGGTCAGGGAGTGAATGTGAATTTACATGGTGACATTAAAAGTTTTTTTGTGTTTTTTATTCGTGTCCTAATAATTAATAGCATCCTAGAACTGAACACCAATGTCAGTGATAATGTAAATCAAAATGAGCACCTGACCCTGGATGTAACACAGACTCGTTCACATGCGCTTCCTTCCTTCCTTCCTTCCTTTTTAATGACCTGCTCTGCTCGTGCTTGTGTAAGATAGCACAAGTGGTTGAAAACGGAAAGGGGATGTTACGTTACGGTGAACACTGATTTTTCTACACGTTTCACGTAATCAGCTTTTGAGGAACATTAAATTAGTCTGTTACTGTATTTACTTGCTGCCTTGTGCTTCACAGGCAGTGAAAGCAGCAATACAGATGTGTGATGTTCTTCGTGTCTAGAGGGAGAGAGTTCCTATAGGCAGCCAAACCCACCTCCTGTGCCTTTTTCTCTGATGCTCTTTAAAGTGTGACAAGTTACAACTTAGTGATGGTGGGACATAAGCTATAACCCAACCTCACCTGGCTCTGCCGGGCAGCCAGGGGTTTGGGGTATAACTTTTCAGCCTGAGTGGTCCAAGAGGGGAAAGCAGTGAGGATAGACAGCTGGGCAAACATGTTGGATTTCTCATAGCAACTTTTACTTCTACACTCATTGGCACTAAAGGAGCTTAAAACTGGCTGGTTTTCTACAGTTTCAATATTCTTTTAACATGATGTTATATTGTACTTATTTGCAAATTCCTCCTGTATTAATTATTGTTCCTTTATAATTCTGTGGTTATTTGGACTTCTTTTTCCTTCACAAGAACTAGTACTTTGAAAAATTTCTTTATAAACTCAAGTGAACTGTCCGTTTATCCCCCATCTCCCTTATTTATCCTTTGCTCCTTGTGTCCCCATTTTGCAGCCAGGTCTGCACTTGACATCTGTTACTTTTGAACTGGCTTTCAAGCTGTAGCTCATTTCAGTTCTTGCTTTAATATACTGTACTTCCCCAATTCATTCTTGTCCTTGACATGATTAAAGTGGCTACTCCTGCATTTTCATGATTTCGTCATTTTCTTACCTGTGCAGTTGTCCTCCTGCAGGGTGCTTACCAAGAAGGTCCTACCAAATTAACTGATGAATTTCATGCTATTTAACATCTTCATAAATGATCTGGAAGAACTGGGTGAATGGTGACATGACAAAGTTTTTCAGCGCTGAAAAACTTTTCAGGATGTTCAAATCTAATGCTGATTGCAAAACCTTTTGGTAGAAAGGTAGACGCAAATCATTGCAAAGTAATGCAAATGGGGCGAAAAAGAATTGCAATTGCATGTGTACAGTGATGAGCTGTACGTTAAACATTAAGACACAGGAAAGACACTTTGGAGTCAGTGCAGAGCCAAAATCATAAAAAATACAGTTAGAGGTATTAGGAAGATAATAATTGAAGAAACCAGAAAATATCATCACGTCATGGCTTAAATTTCTGCTGCTCCTATGTCTTGAATAGCCCATGAAGTTCTGCTTCTTCCATCTCAAAGAAGATGTAATAGAACTAGCAAAGATATAGAGAAAGGGCAAAAAGAATGATCGGATATGAAACAGAATGTATATGAAAAGAGATTAAAAGACTAAGCTTCTTGTCTTGAGAAAGAGGCCTATAAAAGTATGAAAGGTACAGAGAAAATGAACATGAGGCTGCAAACTGTGATTACTTGCAACATAAAAAATAGATCAAGATAACTTAACTGTGAGATTCACTTCCATGGGGGCAAAGTGAAGCCGGTGTTCTGGGGACTAATCATTAAACATGGTTAAGAAAAAAAAGAAAGGATTGAACAGATTCATGGAGGGCGAGTTCACGGATGGCTATGAAACGTAATAGTCTGGATACAACCTCTAAATCAGAATATTCCTAAATCACTGTTTGTGGAGACAGTATAGCAGGAAGAAGCTTGTGCACGCATACGTGACCCTATCTCTTATGCTTTTAATAGCAACTTTAAGCTTTGTGGTAGCATGTGCTGTCATGTGTGCTGATTAATCTTCACGATGAGTTTGATTGTACACACTCCAGCTAGTGCTTTCTCTGTGCAACCACAATGCAAACTACGCAGTATTCTCTATGATGCCATTCTGTTTTGCATTGGGTATGTTTATGGTTTTTTTTTTCAGGTGAGAAGCTGCTGTTACCGCCATTCTCCTCTTTGCTTGCTCTTTGTACAAGCTCTGCCTCTGCTTCCTTGCAGCAGTGCCAGGCTGATGCAGAGACAAGTTAATTAGCCCAACATGTTTACTAGCTTGAGCTCTGTGCTGTCTCTCACCTTTAAGGTAACTCTTTTTTTGGGTAAAGAATCAGCCACAGAAAAGTCTGTCTCTGTATGGTTTATGAATTCTGTTTGATTTTGGGGAGCTCTCTCAGTGTATGTATTTCAGACTGGAAACACTACTTTGAAAGTGGGGCTTGTCTGCCTTTTCTGTTATTACCATGACTTTTTACTTCCAGACTGATCTAGTTAAGGGAATTTCAGTAAAACCATGTTGATCCTCTGCTCCCAGTGAAGCTGGTTTTGGACAGAGCTACCACCCAGTCCAGAAAGAATTAGCTTCAAGACTGAATAGCAGAAGTAACCAAATTAATTACCTAGTGATGGCAGGCTTAGTAATTCCTGTTGTTCATGTGTTTCCTAAAAAATACCTCCAACAATCTGTAAAAGGAGATGGTGACAAAAAGAAACCAGAGATACCCAATGTGAAAGACAGCAGGGCTCCCTAGATGATAGCGATAGCTATGCCAGAATTCAGTGTTTCAAAGGATACTGCTGAAAAGATATACATGCCTTGTATTCACTAG